>JAEUBA010000061.1:0-188625 GCA_018257865.1 Stereocaulon alpinum | reverse complement strand
TATTATAAGACCCCCCTCTTTAGTTTCTATATAGATATTACGTTTAATATAACCCTTTTTCCTATTAGTAGGTATAATTATAATATAGGCGACCTTAGTAGACGTAGGGCGATTATATATACCTCTATTTTAATATTTTAGATTAAGCTGCTAAATACGTATACTTATTATCTTAATTAGATATCTTTCCTTATCCTCCTTTATACGATCGAAGTAAGTCTTAAAACCTTAAGTATACGGATTAATAGTACGTAGGATACGCTATAGCTAAGTAAGGGTAGCTAGATCTATACCCCCTAAATAGTACTACTAAGTATCTAGTTACTCCTATATACTATCTAGGGTATAGATTTAAGCAAACTTCGCCTGTTTACTATTATCTAGTATAAGAGGCCCTATATAATAGTAGACTAACCCCTAGATTCGGAACGTAGTGCGGCCTATATTAAAGTCGATATTATTAGCTACCTTACTAGTAAAGGAGAGGCTATTATTATAGCTAATAATATTTTGAATAAACTCTTTACTATAAGTAGTCCTACGGCGTATAGGGTACCTATCTATTAGGATATCTTTAATTTTATAGAGTAAGTTATTTATTTTACGCGCTATAAGCTTACGGTCCTTTTCCGGTCTATTAGGTAATAGATTAACCTCTTCCGGCTTATATAATTAATCGGGTAGTAGCTAATTATTCTTTCTATTATTATAGTATAGCTACTAATTATCAGGCCTACGTTCTATAGGCTAAGACTAAGTAGTATAGTAGGGGTAGGTATTAGACGTATTATAGAAACCTTTATTAATTATAAAGAGCTTTACGTCTTTAGCCGCAGCTGGGTCCCTATATAACTAAAATATAGCCCTATTCCTTAGCTAATATAGGCTACGCTAGCGACTAGGGTAGTTTAGGCTATAGTCTTCTATAGTTTATTCCTAGTAGGCGTAGTAGTATAGAGTGCGCTTAGAGTATACTAGTTTAGGTAGGGGAGTAATTAAGTTAATATCTATAAACTTAGTAGGCGCTAACTTAGTAATATCTTCTAAAGTAGGAGCTAGTAGAGGAACTCTTTATAAGATTACTACCTATAACCTTAGATTAATAGGGGTACTATTATACTATATTACCGAATAGCTATAAAGGTAGGAGTTATAGGATAGATATTAAAAAAGCTAACCTAAATAGTTCCTAAGCTCTATATCCCTTAGTATAGTATTTAGATTATAAGTATTTAAAGCCGCCCTCTACTTCCTCCCTACTCTATCTCTTATACTACCCTAATTACTACCGTTTATATTATTATCGCGCTTACTAAGGACTGTCTGCGCGCTTATCTATAGTTAAGCTATCGCTGGGGAAGGGCTCCTAGGGGAAGGGATAGTATTTTCGCGTAGAGGTTAGTTAGGGGTAGCCTTAGTCTTTCTACTAGCCCTAAGTTATATCCTACCTCTTATCCTACTATTAATAATATTACTACGCTTAGTAGGAGCCGTATAAAGCCTCTTTAGAGGTAGTAGAGTTAGTAGGGATAAATTAGTAGGAGTAGACTCGTTAAGGACGTAGTTAGGGCGTTTCTAATTCCGTAGCTTTCGCGTAAGGTATAGCTTATCTATAATAGGATAAGTAGGATTAGATTAAGATATTACTAATAGTAGGATATTATTAGCTATATATATAGAAATAATCTATAGAGTAATAAAAAAAGGACTAAGAAGTATAGGTATTAAAAATAATAAACCCTAGGCGGAATAGATCCGTATAGGAAGAACTAGTATAGAAAATATTAATTAGAGTAAAACTTTGTTAAAACTATATTAATTTTAATAATTCCGGCGTTATTAGAAAGCGTATAAAAAGTGTTATAATATACAGTCGAGTAGATAATATTATATAGGTAAAGTTCTAAGTGCGTACGATATAAAAAAATTAAGATATTTTAATAGTTGATAGAGTCTTAGTATCTTAATTCTTTTAAAAACTATTAGTTAGAATGGCTTAGGAGATCTATAGGGTCCCAATTGCCGATTTTCTATTATAGTAAGAAAGATTTGCGAGTTAGCTTGTTACGATTCTAATCTAGGGGTCTTTAACACCTTACTAGTCCTTTGTTACTTGCTAGTGTTTATACACCTTAGCCTAGATTCGGCCTAGGTTTGGCCTAGGTCTAACGCTAGCCCCTTTTAGCTTTAGCGTAGTACTTAACTAGCGCTAGGGGTATTTAGGCCTATAAGCTCCTAAGCTCTTACTTCTTTTCTTCTTTATTCTATTTTCTAGATACTAAGCGTAGCCTATTAGCTAAATCTTAATATAAGGTAGTTTTCTTTAAAGCTGCCTTCTCCTATAATTACCTTTAGGCGAGCTGTAATATAAAATAGGACTAATACCCCCTCCGCTATAAAGCGTTATATCTTACCCGTTCTTTTAGACTAAGGCTAAGCTTAGCGAGCTACCTATTAATAAAGAGTACTACCTACTTAATAAGTAGGTACCTACTAATTAAATAATTAGTATATCCTAGAGAAAGCTAAATCCCTATTTTTTTTAAAACTCCTAACTACTTTCGCGTTAATACCTATACTCGAAAAACTCTAATAATATACGTACTACTATACTTATATACTACCTTATAAGAGTATACGCTAAAGTATACCCCCTAACTAGCTAAGATTCCTATCTACCTTAAGGAATTTATCCCTAGTACCTATACCTTCCTCTTCTAACCCTAATAATCCTCTACTATTAATTAAGAATTCTAAATTAGAAGCCTTAAAGGACTTAAGCTTAGAAGATATCTTTAGGGATATTAAGGATAACCCCCCTACTAAAAATACCGTTACTATTCCCCTATTAAGTAATAGGATAGCTAACTAAATATCTACCTTTACCCTAGCTTAGTAAGCTATTATTACTACTATTATTATAATAGCTTTAGTAGAATCCTAATCTAAGTAGGCTACCTCTGCTCTAAACCTACCTCTTAATAACTAGCGTTAATAGAGGTCCCTTATTACTAACCTCTAGCTATTAGTAGACTACTACCTCCTAAGGCCTATACCTAGCGGGATAGCTATCGAACTATTAAAAATTAAATACCCTTAATCCTACTTTAGTAACTATACAGGGGAAGTCGAATATAACGTATAAAAAATAGATATAAAGATCTTTATAGAGGAATACCCTATAAACTTCTAGGATAAGGCTAAGTAAGTCTCTATATACTATAAGTATACTATAGGAGAGGCGAAAACCCTAATCCTTTAATATATAAACCTAACTTATATATCTCCTATATATAATACTGCTAATATTCTAAATATACTAGATTAGTATTTCTTTAACTATAACTACGTCTAGTCTACTTATAGTATATACTATAAGCTTAAGATAGGATCTATAAACTATAATAATTTTTAGGTTAAGTTTACCTACTTAGCGACTACTAGAAAGATTAGTATTAAGCGTTAGTTTAAGGATCTATATAAGAAAATCTCTCCCGCCTTAAAGAGAAGTGTCTATATAGAAAAGTATAAGATAGTTAAGGATTATAATACCTTAGATAAGTACCTTACTATCTTAAATTAAGAAATACGAAATATTAGGTCTAAGGAGATAGTTTATAGGCCTTAGATAGGAATAAATACTAACCCTTATAGTATCCTAAAGATAAGGAGCTAGTAAGTCCTCTTACCCCCTCTAACCCCTTATATAAATTACTAAGTTACCTTTAGAGGTATAACTACCCTTCCTTATCTACTATCTCCTATACTAGTAGTACTAGCTTCCCCTAAGATACCCGCTAACTCGCTATATAATAACTACGGTAAAATTAGCTACTAGGCGAACGACTGCCCTTAGAAGCGCAGCTAATAGGCGTTAGAAAAGAAGATCTCTAAGATTAAGGTTAGTAAGGAAATAGAGTCTAATAAGTTATTAGAAAACTCCTAGGCTATAATAAAGTCTTTAGCTATAGTAAGAGCCCTAATCTATAGAAGGACTTATAATTTAACTTTTAGGCCCTTATTAGAGGCTGCTAGTTCTTAGTTAATATAGAGCTAGGATATAATAAATCTTTTATTAAAACCTTTTTATATATTAATAGTAGAGCTAATATTTTTAGTATAATTAAAACCTCCCTCGCCTTCGCCTTTTCTAAGTTCTTTAAGATTCGCTTTATTAAGCTTTCTAAGCTAATTATCCTAACTAGCTATAATAGCTAAAGCGGCTCCCCTATTATAGTCGCTCTACTTCTTATAATAATAATTAACTATTATTATATTAATTTTCTATTCTTAATTACTAACTTAGGTTATACCGACGTTCTTATTAGTTAGAAATTCTTAAAGTACTATAATATTAAGTAAGTCTATACTAAAGGGAGGAATAGCTTTAAATAGCCTACTAATATAGCTATTTAGTAGTACTTTAATAAGAGAGTACTCCTCCTAATAACTCCGCCTAAAAAACTAATTTCCTTAGTATACTAATAAGATACTAAGCGTTAGGACGCTCTTTTTAAGGTAGATAAGTATTACTATAGCTAAGCTAGGCTTACTTCTATTAACCCTAAGCTTTTAATAGATAGCTAAATTAATACCTTATCCTAAAGTATACTACCCTCTCCGTAGCTAGCTTTAGTTTCTCCCCCTTACTTAAAATTACCTAATTCGCTAGGCGGTAGGCTATTAAGTTTTATATAAGACCTAGAGAAACGCCTCGCTAAAATAGAGGATACCCTTTAAGGGTTAGATATACTACTTATATTAAGTCTAAAGATATTACTAGCTAAGGCTTAATACCTTAGCTATAGTACTTATAGGGTTAATATCGCCCTAATTTCTACTATTATAATATCTTATTTCTACCTTAGTAAGAGGTCTAAGAGACCTCCTAATTCTAATACCTTTATCGCCTTAATATAGGATTTAGAGCGTAAGATTAACTATAGGGCGGACTAATACTAGGAGTATCTTTTTCTTAAGCTCGCTATAGTAGATATAAGCCTCTCCCCTTAGGAAGTACTAGAGATTAAGTACTAGGCTAATAAAGACTTAGTAAAAGCTAAGCTTCTACTATAGTACTAAGAGTTCGCTTCCCTCTTTTTATAAAGAGACTCTAATATATTACCTAATAGAAGACTAGGTATAGACTATAAAATTAAGCTTACTAGCCTAAATACCTTAACCTTTAAGCCGCTATAAAAGATAACTAATAAGTAACTCTCTAAAGCTAAACGCTATATTATAGACTACCTCTATAAGGGGTTTATTAAGCTATCGAATATACTATATATAGCTCTAATACTCTTCGCTAGAAAGGAAGATAGTAGCTTATACTTCTACGTCGATTTCCGGAAGCTTAATAACCTAACTAAAAAGGATCTATACCCGCTCTCGCTGATAGATAAGATAATAGCTTAAATCTATAAAGTTAAGATCTTTATAAAGATCGATATCTAATAGGCGTTCTATAGAGTAAGGATCTACTAAGACTTAGAGGACCTTATTAGTTTCCGCAGTTAATATAATACCTTTAAGTATAAGGTAATACTATTTAGGTTAATAAACGCCTTAGCTACCTTCTAGTATTTTATTAATAATATCTTAATAGAATACCTTAATAATTTCTACTTAGTATATATAGATAATATCCTAATTTACTCTAAGTCTATCGTAGAGTATAAGATCTATACTAAAAAGGTTATAGCTATCTTATAAGCTAATAGCCTATAAGCTAATATTAAGAAGAGTAAGTTTAATATTATAAAGACTAAGTTCCTCAGCTTCGTCGTTAGAGTAGATAGTATTAAGGTAAATCTAAAGAAGGTCGCTATTATTAAGACCTAGTAGTATATAGGTAATATATAAGGTATTTAAAGCTACCTAGGCTTCTATAACTTCTATTAAAGGTTTATTTAAGGATATAGTAGGATTACTGCTCCGCTCGTCCGCCTAATAGCTAAGGATATACCTTTCTACTTTAATAATACCTATTACTATACTTAGGACTCCCTCCGCTAAGCACTCCTCTCTACCCCTATCCTTAAGTATTATAATCCTTATAAGGAAACCCGCCTTAAGACGGATTCCTTAGACGGGGTAGTCGCTAGTATCTTATTATAGAAATATAAGGATAGCCTCTTCTACCTAGTAGGATACTTCTCAAAAATAATAGGGGATATAGAGTTAAATTACTTAATTTATAATAAGGAGCTACTTACGATCTTCCGCTCCTTCTAGTAGTATAAGCTAAAGCTTTTTAGAGCCTAGAAGTTAGTCTATATATATACTAATTATAAGGCCTTAGAATACTTTATAACTACTAAAGACCTTATAGCCTACTAAGCTCGCTAGGCTAAGTTCTTTACTAACTTCTACTTTATAATTATATACTATACTAGCGTTACGAATACTATAGTAGATATACTATCTTATAGGGAGTAAGATATTACGCCCCTAAAAGCCTATAAACGCGTAATCCGGAGCTAGTAACTCCTCTTAAGTAAGAAGGTAGACCCTTAAATACTAGAAGAAGTTATAGTTACCTCCCTTACCGCCTATCTAGACTATAACCTAGTCTAAATTATAGAAAAGGTTAAGCTATTACCTATTACTACGCTAGTAAACCCTAAAGAATTAGAAGAATACTTAAAAGGCGAAGCGCCTAATCCCGCCTTAGCGACTATATATAATATTAAGGGCTATAATATTATTAACTAGGTAATTAACGCTAATAAGAACTCGCCGGAGCTAGAACCCCTACGTAAGTAAGCCTATAGCGACTACCTTAACTACGACCTAAACTATAGTAAGCTATACTTCTAAGGTAGGCTTAAAGTACTAATAGAGCTACTAAAGCTATAGATATTCCTAATCCGCTATATTTACGCCTAGCTAGCTATTATATATATAGGGATTAGTAAGGTTAAGATAGTCCTATCTAGATAATACTACTAGAGGAACGTTAGAAATAATATAGCGTAGTATATCGCTAATTATAGCTATACCTAAATAAAGGCTTATAAAGATAAGACTCTAAGCTTCCTAAAGCCCCTAGAGATTCTAGCCTATCTATATTAGTACTTAATTATAGACTTTACTAAGCTACCGCTAGATAAGGCTAGCTATAACTTTACTTTTATAGTTATAGACCGACTATTAAAGAAATCTCTCTTAGTACTATACTATAAAACTATTATAGTAAAGGGAATAGCTAAATTATTCCTTACTTATTAAACTTATTACTAGGGTATACCCGACTTTATTATCTTAGACTAAGGGGTATAATTTATATTAACTTTCTAGAAGGAGTACTACTAGATTCTAGGTACTAAGGTAAAGCTTACTATATTATATAATCTAAATATTAATAGCTAAACGGAGATTATAAACTAGTATATAAAATAGCGCCTTCGCCTATTCTATATATACTATTAGGATAACTAGAGCTAGATACTACTAATTATAGATCTAGCCTAACTAACCCTACTATACGAATCTCTAGGTATTACGCCCTTTTAGCTATTAAACGGGTATAAGCTATATACCTCCTAGGACCTCTATAATCCTAATCCCCCTATTACCGCCTTAGAGAAGCTAAATTATAAGGACGCTATATAAGTCGCCTTATATATAGAAAATATTATACGATTTATATACTCCTCCTTATAATTATAGTAGGATAAGATAAGACGAATAGCTAACTATAAGCGTTATAAGGTAGACTAGGATATTAGAGACCTAGTACTAGTAGATACTTAGAACTAGAGGGTAGATCGACCCTCCTATAAGCTCTCTAATAACTAGTATAGCCTAGTTAAGGTCTTAGAGAAGGTTAGTAAAAGCTAGAAGGTAGAACTCCTAAAGGACTAGATAATCTAGCTAGTATTCTACTCCTACTCCCTCTATAAATACCCTGATAATCCCTTACTAAGGTAGTAACGCCCTAACCTAGCCCTAATATAACTACTATCGGAATAAGATAAGTAGGAGTTAGAGGAGATACTAGGCTCTAAGCTAGTTAGCTCTACCTTAAAGTATTAGATTAAGTAAAGAGGTGCTAATAAAGACTTAGAATAGTATCCCTACTCTAATATAATAATAGCGCCTTATATATTAAAGGCCTTCTACCTATAGTATCCTAATATAAAAGGCCCTCTATAAGTACTCCCTACCTAGCTGAAGGCCTATAATAATAAGATTAATAACTATACCTATCTTAATAATAATCGTCCTATAACAGTAACTGCGCGGACGCAGTTTTTTAGAGGGAGGGGGTAATATTATAATCCTAATCTAAGGGTCTTTAATACCTTACTAGTCCTTTATTACTTACTAGTATTTATATACCTTAACCTAGATTCGGCCTAGGTCTAGCTTAGATTCGGCCTAGGTTTAGCCTAGGTCTAACGCTAGCCCCTTTTAGCTTTAGTATAGCGCTTAACTAGCGCTAGGGGTATTTAGGCCTGCGAGCTCCTAAGCTCTTACTTCTTTTCTTCTTTATCCTATTTTCTAGATACTAAGCGTAGCCTATTAGCTAAATCCTAATATAAGGTAGTTTTCTTCAAAGCTGCCTTCTCCTGCGATTACCTCTAGGCGAGCCGTAACATAGCTAGGGATTATATAGAACTATCTAGCGGTTATCTAGTACTACCTCCTAACCGTTTACTTTTTTAATCTAGGTACGACTATTATTACGGTAATAATACTAAGGGTAACTATCTTCCGCAATAGATATTTTAGGCTAAAAACTCCTTAGAAACTTTTTAGAATAGATCTACCTAAAGCCGTCTAGGTACTTTACTATATAGGGCGACTTTAGATTCTACTACCCGTAAGGGCTATAGGTTATTTAATCTTAGATAATTTACTATAATAATCCGTTAAGATCGATCGTAGGATTAGGTAGCTCCGCGTAGACTAGGTTATTAATACGGCCTTAGTATAGAAAGTTATTATCTTAATATAGAAAGAGGAGGATATATATATAGGGTAGGCCTTATTTCTAATACTTAATAGTCTATATAATCCTAAGATATCGTCTAAACTGATCTTTAAGGTCCTATATTAAAGCGGACTATTTTATATAGAAGACGCGCGCTATTAGGTCTGCTCGATTAGCGGCGGTTTAATTATTAAAGGCTACAGCCTTAAGCTTAGGCTAGTGCGGATTTATAGTTATTATTATAAAAAATATAGCCTTTCCGAAATATCGTTATATCGCTAAGGAGTCCTAGTAATTTTAGGCTATAGATCTATCCCCTCTACTAAAGCTAGATAGTAGAATTATACGTCGCCTAAGCGTATCTATATAGCTATTACTAGCTAGTAGAGTATTAGAAACGCCCTAATATAAATCGCTACGGATAGTTTCCTAGTATCTGCGATAGAAATCTAGAGTTTACTAATCGATAACTATATAGTAATTAACTAAATATTGCTAAAATAAACTACTAGCCCGCAGTATAGTAGAGTACTAATTAGGATAGGAAAAGAGATAGTAGCGTAACTATATACGCTCTAAGTAATATATAATAATATAGGTATTATTATTATTATAGAGGCGTAAGGCCTAGTACTAACCTATATTCCCTTATAGAAAAAGGAGAACGTAGTATAAAGGAAAGTACGCAGCGTTACTATAGTTAATAGTATAGAAGTAGGGTTCTTTACTATCCTTATACTATTCTATAATAATAATATCCCGAAAGCTACGGTCCTTATACTTATCTAGAATAAAGGCTATAACCTCTAATATAGTAGGTAGATTTATACGTCTCTTATTAGATCTAGCCTCTATAACTAATTAAAGGCGAGGATTAAGGATAATCTATATTAGGCCTATATAGGCCTAGGCGCGCTTAATTTATTCCCGTATAGTAGCGTATATATTAATAAAAGGATTCCTATAGGAACGTATTATATTATCTAGGTTTTAAAGAAGCGGCTACTAAAGATTAGGGTAACTATAGAGCTAAGACGTTACTATAGCAGTTAGATTATAAAAGTATAGTTAAGTAAAAGAAGGTATTACCTACGTACTAGGATATAGCAGCTCTTATAGGTAATAAAGTTCGCTATAAATAGTAAACGATTAGATTCCTATACGGCCTTATAAACGCGTATCCTACTAGTATTTATAGGACGTAAAGGTCAGCGCGTTATTATAACTACGAATATACTTTAGGAAATACTTAGACTATAGTATAGCACCCTATAATAATTCGCGTAGAAGTTCTAGCGGTTTAGGCGGAAGAGGCAGTAATCTATTACCCTTTAAATAGTAGGTAGTATATAGTATAGGTCCTTACTTAGCCTCTACCTTTTAGTATAAAGCGGAATAGATCCTATACTATTTAGCTATTAGACCTAACGTATATATATCAGCCGTATAGTTTAATATTAGGCCTTTTAACAGCAGAGGAGGAGGATATATAGGAATAATAGGAAGAAGAGAAGGATATAGCGGTATTATATAGACTAGCTATAAAGTAGGAAGGGTATAAAAGGTCGCTATATATTAACGTTTAGATTAACGCGTTAGTTATAGAACCGTATTAGGGTTAAGATCCGTAAGAGGACGTCGCTGCTTCGAAGCCTATAAGAAAGGATTAGTAAAGGTTTATATAGGAAAGGTACTAATTTAGAATATACTTAGTAACGGCAGTAAAGTCTGAGAAGAGACTAATTAGGGGCTAAAAAGTTAGTAATAAGTTTAGTATAGGCGTATCTAGAATAGGTCTGCTAAGATATAGTATAGTATAGGACTATATAGAGATATATAGAAGGATATAAATAGGTAAGGAAGCTATATAGAGGTAGTAAGGAAGGTATAACGACGCGTATAGGTAAACAAAAAAATTTAATAGTTAAGTTACGTAATAGAATATCCTTAGCGATAAATTATAGCTAATTATTCGGGCAAACCTTAAAGTCGTCTAATATTATATAGACTGCGACCCTAACTTAGATAGCTATAATAGCTGAATCTGTAGTTAAAATACCCTACCTACTACCTACTACCGACCGTAGAATAAATCAGTATACGGGGCCTTAAAGGGGCTAGGAGAGAAGGATAGTAGCGAGGGTATACTACGTAGTACCCTAAAGAGGGGTATAAAACACTGGTATACGCCGGAGGATAGCAGCGGGAGTATACCGGTTTTAGTACTATAGCTAATAACGTTAGCCAGTATAATAAGCCCTGTACCGGTAGGTATACCGGTTTCAGTACTGCAGCTAACGTTAGCTAGTACGATAAGCCCTATACCAGCAGGTATAGCTAAGCCTAATAACAGCAGGTATAGCTAATACGTCTAAGGCACTCTTCCCTATTTCCCTCTACGCCAGAACGAGCGAATCAAGCGGAGGTTTCAGGGTTTAACGAGGCTTTCAAGGATACGACAAGGGATTTAAGGGGAGCTTTAGTAGCTACAGAGGAGCCTTCTTAGGGGCTTCTAGGCCTATTCGTTAAAGGGGAGCGTTAGAATATCACCTCAGGCCTGTTGCTTAGTCAACCGCTAGCGCGCCACCACCTAGAGCACATAAGTAGCCAGCAAACCCTACTAGAGAATCTACAAGTTACCCTCAAATTCTAAAGAAAATTCTTCGCCTTCCGCATCCATCCCTGCGCTCGGTCTTTCAAATCCGCATCCTCCCCTGCCCCACTACTGGGTCTTCCCTGCGTGGCTTGCGTACCACTGCTCCCGGCACTGGCGCCATGGCCCGCGTAGAGATTAGGCGGGATACTCGTATACGCGCTGTTATTAGGCGGTGGTGGCGAGAATTGGGCTGCTGGGATGGGGCCGTGGTGTCCTTGAGGTGCGTAGGAAGGTTGTGCGTTATTGTAGGAGGCGTAGGGGGAGTTGGTGGGTGTGGCGGATGGACGAGGTGGTGCGTTGGGATTTGGGGACTGGGTAGAAGTAGAAGATTGCGGGGGTGGGGAGCTGCTGTATGCTTGGTAGCTTTCTCTCTTGGGCGTTCCCGCTTGGGACGTAGAGGTGTGTTGATAGGGATGTTGTGGAGGGGCGTAGGATTGGGGCGCTGTATGTTGGGTAACACCAACCCGTATGCGACTATGTCAGATGAACTCTCTGGCAGACCACGTGAAGGGAAGGGATAAACAATACACTTTATCACAGCCACATCGATTCATCTGTGCAAGTCTGTACAAGCGAATCGAACAGGTCAAAGGGAATCATTACACTATCTGTGAGGAGGCTGACTGCGAGGGGTGTGCTGGCATTCAAAAGACCAATGGTAATTAAAGCCACGTTCGGGTGTGCTCTAGGGTAGGTGACCCCCGTGGGGGCATGGCCCGTGTAGGGGGTGGGGGGTGAATCCTTCTACGTAGTATAATGCTCGTAGTAATAGAGCCACTTTTAGTGCGATGAAGTTATCCCATCGCTCGACGACCTCCATGATAACTCACCCCCTATTCCTCATACATAGCTACCTATCATATCGCTCGAATATAGTCGCTCCAGCAAACTCCTTTGCGACATACGTAAACAGCACATAGCTGACACCCATAGAGCCCCTTGGGGTACTGCTTTGGGCGTATCCTGTCGCGACCAGCGGCCAATTGTATGGTATTCTGAGACAATTCTCCCAAAGGCTTTCTCTTTAGTCTCTCATTCTCTGGCTTCACATTACTCCCTCTCGCTACACATACAGAACATTTCTTCTGTTTGTCTCCTAATCTCATCGGCTCATCATGGTCGGCCGCGCTTGCTTGGTGTACTTGCGCATGCAGAGGCCGTTTGAGAGTAGCTCTAGAATGAACACTTATCGTGTATGGTCGTTTCGACTGAGCGAATAGTTGAGCGGCTAGCCTTGTTCGAAAGGCCTTGTGGGTCGAATGATCCTATGGTTCACCGAATGGCCGTTGAGGTATACAATGGCTGATGTTTTAAGGGTTCACACTTGAGGTATTCAACAGAAAATGCTATAGCGGCTTCCAGTTCTCGACGGATATGCGCTGTATATGATTATAGGAGCGGAGCTGGTCGGCTTGGTCGACCCCTCCTATGAAATGGTTGTATATATCAATGAGTTGGGGTATTGCTAGTTTCTTAACAGCGTCGTCTCCGAATATGGCTCGAGAGGTACGCGCATTGGTAGCTGTTTTGGTAGGTTGACGGCGAGATCTAGTCACTGTAGTCTGGCCATCGTCAATAGTAGTCATGAATAACACCACATTTTGGTCTTTCTAAGCGAATTCCAGTACTTGGCCGTCTTGGCTCAAGCGTCCGTACAATTTGTCCTATTCCAGTTGAGCGTTATGCTCCAATTTCAGGGCAGAAATGGATTATCCGACCCTTTGTTGGCCTCCTTTGGTAGCTTCTTCCGCTGCATTGTGGATCCTGAGGTCTCTATGGTACCTCTCGGGCTGGTTTGTGTTCGAACAGTCCCTGCTGCACTAAAGCCCTCCTCTTTCAATGTAGCTAGTAGTCGGGCTGACGTGAATAGGTTATCTAGCCATATTGTATGGCAGAAGTCCTTTGAGATACCATCTTGACTCAGTAGGTCTAATACCACCGCTTGTGTCACGAGAACCTTTTATCATCCATCCAGAAATCATCAAGGTCTACCGGCCCTCCGTCGTCGCTTTTGGCATGGTAGAGCCAGTCAAGAACATAGCCATGATTGGCCACAACCCAGATATTGAAGCCCTTAGGTATAGGCTTTGAGGGCAAATTGACGGTCTCTTTGGAACGACCCATGAATCGTTAAGTCGTTTCGTCAACGGCTAGGTGGGCCCCTGTATGCCAGTAGTCCTTGAATTTCTTCCGCAAATGCTCGCTCAATGGCTTTAGCTTATCGAATGGAGTCTTTTGGCCTTGAGGCAAAGGCTTGGAGGCATTGAAGAATTTTTGGATTTGTTCCCAATGTTTCAAGCTGATATGCTGAGGAACGATATCATGGATTAGCCCTTTAGCTGGGTCGGTATTCCAAATGTCCTTAACTTCTTTCTCTAGATATACATCCATCCAAACGTAAGCAGCAATGTAAGCGCGAAGCTCTTTTTTCATCGTTGGAGACCATGTTCTCGTGTGAGGCTTGTCGGCTGGAGCTGGATGTACTTAGGCGTACTCATTGGCATTGTTGGCAAGAATAGTAAGGGTTTCATCGTCGAAGAACAGGGTAAAGATCTCATAAGGGTCGTCGGCCAAGATGGGAGGAGGGGGATTACTACACCGATAGGTAGAAGCAATTCGTAATGGCGCGTGCTTTGGGAGCTTCCTGGGCTTTCGGGGGCGGGGGGGGGGGGAACTTTTGTAGCTTACAGGTCAGCTGGCACGTGATCTAGATTGTTGACAACGCGATTTCGTAGCATGGGTAAGGGAATGGGAACAAAATGGTTGAAAATGAAGCCTGTGCAGGACCAAATCTTGGTGTTTTTGCGCCGGGCGATGGGATAGAACGCAAGCAGTGCTGTGATTGGAAAGCGAAAGCTCTGGTCCATAGCCGCTTCTACATATTGTACACGGCTGTCAATATGGTGTACATGCGCCCAGACTTATCGCACCCCTTGTTGTTACGACTAAATGTGTGACCCTTAACCTGATATCCTGAGTAAGACATTCGCCCACGTCTGCTACTCAATATCAAACTGGTCCGCACCTTCACTAAGCCACTTGCCCGACTCCATAATGACTAGAGTTCAGTTAAAAAAAAAAAAGGCTACCGCAATCAGCTCATCCTATTTTGAAGTTGAGGGCACAAAAAATAGGAATAAGTAAAAAAGAAGAAAAATTTGAGCCGAAGGCGGGGCTCGAACCCGCGACCTTGAGGTTTTCTTTCTTAAGAGCCACACGCTCTACCTACAAGAGGTTAGGGTATTCAGGTATTCAGCGGGTTATATCAAGCATCTTACCGATTGAGCTACCCCGGCTAACCAACCATAATGATGACTCTCATATAACTAAATATATTCTAGGTGAATGAAGATTGGTGTCCAATTAAAAAGATAAGTGGCTTGGTTCTTGACATATTCGAGTAGATCGGAGCAGACGTCTCCACCAGGCATTCTCTCGATCCTCAGACAGCGCGTAGGCATTCTATGAAGGTCCTCAGTCTAGGCAAGAGGAGGCTGAGCTTGGGTAGTAGGCTTGGCAAAATTTATAAAGAGATCTTCGGCAGCTACATGCAGGTACAAAGCAGCCAACTCCGACTCCCTTGTGTTGCCTTGTCTGTTGCTAAGAGTCGGTACGGGCTCCTCCTTTAATACTCCCTCGTGTACTCCTTCGTGCTCCCCCTTGCTTCCCCTGTGCTCCCTCTAAAGCGGCCCTGCTCCCTTTCCCGAACGAAAACGGCAATGTGTTGCAACCTCCTAACAACGGTACCTATATCCAGGTGGGCTGGTCAAGTGAGATCACGTATTGGTTCTCGTGGAGAGGAGCGACTAAAGGGATTGAAAGGGAATGCGATAGATATAGCTGATTGCAACTGCAGGTATCACACCAAGGTGCATACGATGAACAACCCCAGGATCAATATGCGGCCATCGCTGAAGCTGGTAGATCTGCTGTCAAGAGGAAACTGGGAAAGGGAAAACATACGTTGTTTAGCATGGTAGAATCATCCCCAAAAACGATTGGGAAAGATGTGTGACCGGTATGAAGACAAGAAGAGGTCTGATTCTTCGATACTTTTCATCTTTTCACAAGAGGTCACGGCTGCGGAAGAGTTGATTTTGCTTAAACTTTCCTTACAATTTTGAACGGTTATCTTTGTTGTCAGTATGCTGGTTTCAAGGCTTGGTGAGGTTTGCTGGAACCCCTGCAATAATCCTTGGCGGTGAGCCTTTGTCAAAAGCACTTTATTGGCACAAGATGAATCCAAACACCGGCGAAGCTGTAGGAGTCTAGGCAGCAGCAGGCTGCGCTAAGCAACATTGCCAGGTAAATAATAGGAGCAGCTGTAGCCGTGTAGGGTGCAGCCAAATTAGGCTCACTGAGAAGCCAGAACCTCTCCTATCTTGCTACGCCTCTTTCTGCTCGCTTGCTACTCCCCCGTGCTCCCTCGATGCTCCCCGGGTCGATATAATATATATATATATCCCTTTACCTCATCCCCAGCTAACCGAGGTCCCGCCCTTTCCATTTCAAATGTCCTCCTCATTATCCACAGAAACAAACCACCTCCCCCCCGGAACCGACGTATCATTAGTAGCATTCGTCTGAACAGTTTTCCCTCCCCTCAACACTCCATTTTCGACTATGCCACCGCCTACAGCGGGATTTCTAGCTAGGGCGTTGGCTCCGCTGAATACGGTGAAGTTTGCTAAGCTGATTTCGTCGGGGTTGCGGTTTATGATTGTGGGCATGCCGAAGTAGTTGGCTGTTACGGCGTCGTCTGGAGGGTTTGTGGTTAGTATTGGTTTATTCTAGAGTGCTGCTTGATGGGACATATGAGGGCGGCAAAAGAGACGAAGGAGCTAGTACTTCAATGACATGGCTTGCGGTACTTGAATCACAAGAAACGACGGGAAATTGGTTTTCAGATGTACTTACGGCCAATTTGAAGCTCGAAATAGCCGCGATAGTAGATTTCGGACCATTGCAGCTCGCGATTCCCATTGATCAGATAGGTAGACTGGTTGTTGGCAGAGGCAAGAGTAATGTTTTGACCATAGGGAGAGGGCGAGGAAACAGCTGTGCCAGCGAACTAGATAGGGCCTTGTCAGCTAGGTCCACCTATGACTCTGGAGAAGCTGTCCTTACCTCAACCCCAATGCTGCCTTTACCAGTGACGGGGTCGTAGGGATGATTGTCCAGCCAGATAAGGTCGCTCACCCAATTTGCGTGTGAGTCACCAGATATCACAATGTTGTTGCCAATGTTGTTCTCGTACAGCGTTTGGAACGTGCGGTTGCGGTTACTTTGGTACCCATCCCAGGCATCATAATCCAGAGGGTTGACATTGCCGTAAGCGATAGATTCATTGAGACGTGAGAAGACGGTCTGAGATCCAATCACTCGCCAGCTAGCAGCTCGCTTAGCAGAAGCAATGAGCTGGCTATAGAACCAGTTCTCCTGTCGACTACCCATCATTGAGCGGCCTGCGTCATTTGAAATTTGGTGCACGTAGTCAGTGTTCCAGTAAAGATCGGTGATGGATCTGTCATATTGACGAGTATCGAGCATTATAAGGTCGAGGAGTGAGCCGATGGAAAAGCTTCGCCAGATTCGAAGATTGTCATCCATCTCGACTTGGCGGATGGGCATCCACTCGAAGTATGCTCTTACTGCGTTCATTTTGCGTTGGTCGACACTGACGCCGCCGTCCGTAATGAAGGAGGCTTCGGTGTTGTTGAGCCCGGATTCCCCATCTCTGTAGGTGTTATCGGCGACCTCTGGGAGGACATCAGATTTGTTCTTGTCATGCCTAGTGTGATCAATGACTTACCATGATCATCCCACACTGGAATCCACGGGAATGTCTGATGGCTAAGTAAAAGATCAAGATCAGTCCGATAAGTAGCTATACGCTTCCGGTAGTCGTAAAGGGTGTAGATCGTGCGATCTGGCAAAGGGATGCGCCCAATGCTTTGACCGTAGCCGTACAGTCCGTTCTGGTATTCGTAAATGTAGTCTCCAAGGTGTAGTACGTAATCTACCGAATCCTTGCGTGCAGGATTACCGTAGGCGTTGAAGAACCCGAATGGGAAGTTGCTGCAAGAGTAGACGGCAAGGCCGATTTTTGTTACCAAATCGGTTGGTGCAGGTGTGGTCTTTGTGCGGCCAATCGGACTCACTACATTGGAGTTACAGACACTGAATTGGTAATAGTACCTTGTGTATGGGCTCAGGTTCGAAGCCTCGACCTAGTTTGGTCAGCATTCCAGCCCAGTTGACTAACATGCCAATTCGGAGGGGCCATGTACCTTCAAGGTGTAGTCCACATCAGAGCTAGTGTAGGCCGTTCCAGAGTTCACCACATGTGCAAATGCACTATCTGTTGCGACCTTGTAGCTAACGCACACTGGAGCCTTCGAGACCGGACCTGTATCAGTCCCGTTGTATATTGGGACAGGATTATACAATGGCACATAGCCGGAGACAGTGGCATTGTCGTTGACATCATCTTGCATGGGGGCACATCTTGTCCAGATAATGACCGAGGTAGGATATGGGTCTCCAGAAGCAACGCCATGTGTGAAGTTCAAGCCAGTCGCACTCATCGGTGCAGAGCCGGCATTGCGTTTGTTGACCTTGTGGATTGAGATCCCAAGGCTAGGGTGATGGTGGGAAGGACTTCTGTAGTTGAGATTGGAGGCATAGCTTGCGAGGGCGACGCCTGCAAACGCAGTGATGGTCAGAAACTGGAGCTTCATGGTCATGAAGGTTGGACTGTGGCCTTACTCTTCCAACTGAGCTCTTCTCAAGCTCTCCGTGAAACCTTGGATCTCTTATATGCCATCTCTTCACCCATGGATCCAACTGACGTCGTGCGCCCCAGAATCTAGCCTTCGGCAACGATTGCTTGTCGATAGCTGGTGCAGTACGGGTCTACCAATGATATGCCATTGTCTTCGCATGTCGAGCAAGGAACCGTTGCCAGCTTCTGCAACGGATCGCAACATTGTGTGCCTTGCCAGATGCTGTGGCTATGTACATTACGTCGGGAACACGTGTGGAGAGTCTCGTCAGCTGATTGGATCGGAGGTCACTGTCAGCAGCGGGGAAAAGGCGGAGTTCTGGAAAGGCTGCATATCTTGGCATACATAGGCAAAGTATCGTGGTAGTTTTCATGCCAACAGTTCCTTGCAGGATATGCGGTTCCAGACCCAGCACGCCCGCACTCGGTAGCTGTATGATCAGCGTAGTTAGACCGAGTGAAATAACTGCATCTGCAATGTTACGAAATTGCCAATTGACCAGAGTTAGCATCAGACTGCAACTTTGGCAAGTCCAGTGCTCGCAATCACCATCAAAGTCCACACGTCCAGCTTCTTTCCGTATCCAAATCTGGCATCTTCAAGTCAAGTGCAAATAGAAATACCACACCACATTGACGGGCGAAGTTGTGCCGAATGTCTAAAAATCAGCTTGCAGGGAGTTCCAACCTGGAAGGTCATTCGGCACATGACCCCTAGAGATCTCCAGTAACCATCCCTAAATACCCTACAGCGGGGCCTAGAACCCCCCCCTAAAACCTGTATCTTCGGCTAGATGCACCCCGTAACTTCTCCGACTATTCAGCCCAAAAACCCCCATAGGAAGACCCCTCTTCAGCCTCTATCACACACTCTAGGCGCTGCGGTCAAGAACCCCCCACACGCAAAGCCCACAAGCAAAGCCCACAAAAGATATTCGCAAAAGTTGAAACCACGTCATGCACCATAGGACTTCTTACATCCAAAGATATACCTACGTAGGATCAAACACCAAAAACAACATGCGTTAGGAGGGAATCGAACCCCCGGCTCGTCGATATCTCGAAGAAAATCTCTTGGCAACGACGAATTTTACCACTAAACCACTAACGCCTTGAAGTTTGTTGTTGCTGGATGAAGAGATGGAAATTTATTTCAAAATATAATATTAAAATTAAATAAGCACACGGCGCTGAGAAGTATTTTCCTCCCCAAGATAGGACGTTGTCTTTGCTAAACAGAAACCACCCATTGGTTAATGGTGCTCTGCACTATAGTCCCAAAAGGTTGGGTTTTGGTCTTCATAGGTCTATACATAGTATAATCAATCGTAGCTGTTGTCTTATTGCTCAGCTACCCTTTCTATGTGTGGTACCTAACGCTTACAGCTTCCTTTCTACCCGTGTGCGCTAGTATGCATCGTAATCCTAGCCATTAGGCCAGCTACCACCTACTGCAGTGGTATAAGAAGTGTCTGAAGCCTCAACGCCAAAAACTTTCATGTTCGCATGAAAAAAGAACGGATACATGAGGAATGAACAATCCTATCGCTAAACCGCTCTCACTCTTGGGTATACGAAATAGGGTATCGTGTCCTTTTTCTAGGTGATAGTATAGCCACCATCCACCCGCAGGTCTGCACCGGTAACGTAGCCTGAGGCATCACTAAGGAGATAACAAACGGCGCCCATCAAATCTTCTGGCTGGCCCATTTTGCCTGTAGGAATTAGGGATGTCCATTGTTTGTGGAGATCGGGATTTTCGATCATGATTTTCTCGGTCCTAATGGTCTGTTAGTGACGTCTTAATAGCAGGACAGTGTGGGGTTTACAGGGCGGTCAGCATGTAACCGGGGCTAATGCAGTTGACGCGTATGCCAGCATGCGCCCATTCGACGGCGAAACTCGAAGCCAAGTGCCTCACTGCAGCCTTTGCAGCATTGTAAGGCGCTTGGGGTTGTGGCACATTCACGATAGCGCCGGACATGGAACCAATTAAGACCATACTGCCCTTGGCCTTGCGGTCGATCAAATGCCGTGCGACTTCGCAGGCGAAGAAGTATGTCCCATCCACATCAACGCCCCAGAGCTTCCTCAGACGATCTGGTGGGTATGCGATTGCGTCGAAGTTTTCGGTGAAGCCGGCGGAGGTGACCAAGTGGTCTACTTTGCCGTGGACCTTGACAATTTCCGCAACCGTGGATTTGACAGACTCGTTGTCAGAGACGTCGCAGTAGTGGGCTGTAACCCTGGGGACACTACAGTTGTATTAGTCTAGTATCGCATATCAGGGGCGAACGTATACTTTTCAGCCCCTGGATTTTCCTCCTGAAAGTTCTTCATTAGTTCATCCGCCTGTCGTTGCCCCTCATCCTCTGTAGGTCATCAGTGAAGCTCTTCGATCGCTATTTGGCTGCCTTACTGTTCAGATCGACAATGGCCACGTCAGCACCAGATATCACGCAAGCCTGGCTCATGACTAGCCCCAGCCCACGGGCACCTCCCGTGACAATAACGCTACGATTTTCCATTGTGAACGATGCCAATGTTCTCTTAAAATGTAGACCACCACGACCTTGAATAGGCTTGCTGGGAGGATGCTCCATCTCGTCTGGATGCTCAATCCGGATTGTATTGTCTGTACGCCCAAAAGCGCCCTCATGATTATCCTCAGTTTGCTCTAGAGCTCTTGAAGCGAAGTTGGGTTGACGCTTGTCTTCCTTGTACAGTTTGGTCGAGCATGTGATTGGGCGAATGGAGTATGTTGGTTTGGGAAGAATGGGGGCTGTGAGACGGGAGGTGGTCGCCGCGGCGAGTTTCGAGGAGCGTGAGATAATACGAGAGGTGAGCATGACGGCGAGCGACAATTGATGTCTTACAAGATGTTCGATTGGAATTGATAGGAATTAGGGATTAGGGATCGATAGGTATATCTGTAGGAAGGGTCTGCTGTTTGTGAATGATGTTGTGTAATGATTGTTGGGGGATGACGTTGCGGAAGGGAATCTCGATGGTGTGAAGAAAGAGCAACGGGTCCTGACGGCTGTGCCAGCGCTGAACAGGACTTGCTCGGACTGATGTAATTGGACGAGGATGCAGCGTCAAGGACCGTTTTCGAAATAGATACACGAGTCTTAAGGGAATGTTAAAGGTAATAATGTGTTGAGAGTGATCAAGTCAGGCTTGTCGAGTATGGTCTATTATTGCTAAAGACAATAATTAAATTCTAGTTTCGGCTCGAGTTGAAAACTCTAGCGCGGCTTCGCGCTGTAACATTGACTTTACGATTGGCTTAATGTGAGGCCAAGCTTAACACTATTCTTGATTTTGGATTAGTCTGAGCTGCGTCAGACTGGAGGGTCCACAAGTTTCTGCTTGCAGCGCTGTTGGTTGATCCAACGTCATTTGGGTTACGTAGGATTTGCTTCTAAAGATACCAGCAAGCGCAATTGTTCTGCAACATAGCCTAAGTTGACGTCAATCGTCTTGCCTTGGGAAAGGCCAACGTGTGATGACCGATTCCAGATTGCACAGACCGTGTGACGGCCCCTGCATGTAAGATTGAATTTCGTGACTAGGCCTATTCCATCGCACGTGGTGGGGGTTCACTCGTTGTGCTCCATCCAAGATTTTCCTCTTCATTAATAAATCACACAGCGGAAATTGGACATCGTGTCTCAATTGCATGCAAGCAGCAAAGGCTTCAATTCAATTTGGCCGCAAAGGGCTATCTCTTGCGAGACAGGCTCGTACAAAATCGACCACGTGTCCAGATGCAGACTTACATCCAAAGCATTTCTAAATACCGCACGAATCACGGGCAATACCCCTCATCTGTCGCTTCAATAATTCTCAAAGGCGTCCATCTCGTTCTCATCCATCAAATCCCATCTCCTCGCAGTCAGCTTTCGGATCTTCTTCCCCGGTGTCTTCCCCGGCGACCGGCATTCGGCCGGTTCCGTCAAGCCCAAGCCATTAAGCTTCTGGAAGGCAGATGCTAGTGCCTCGTTTCCACTGTCACTAGGACCTGCTGCTACCCGTATGTCTGAGAGGTTAAGGCTGGGAACTTTGGCCTTCTTGGATGACTTCGTAGGCGAGCGGCATTGCCATTCGCGCTCGAGAGCCTCGAGCTTACAACGCAGCATTTCATTCTCTGTTTCCAGTTCTACTGTGTATGCAGTCTGATCAATTGGATCTTCGTGTACTGTTTGGTGTCAGTCATAAAAGCACAAGGCTTAATGCTGAGATGAAATCTTCTTACTCTGTATCCCTTTCGATAAGATCTCCAATTTGCGGTCCAAATGCTCGTCGTTGCGATCAGCCTGTGAATTGATCAGCGTCCGCTATCCATTTCCACGCGTATGAGCACCCTCACCTCTTCGCCCCATGCACCCATCCATCTTCTCTTCTCTTCGTCTAACCTCCTCTCCATCTCACTCCAACACTCTTCTCTGATCTCCATTTCGATTGCTTCCATTTTTTCCTCCGCCCTTTGCCAATTCTCTTCTGCTTCCTTCCTGCGCCCTTCTTCTTCAGCCAGTCTCACGTTCAGGATCTCCACCTCTTCATTCAGCCGGGCAATCTCCGAGAAAGCCATCTCTACAACCGCGTCATCCGTGTGGGTAGCTGCTGTGGGCGATGTCTGCCCACTTGGGACTCTTCCGGCGGTACCGCCAAAGATTGTACTAGAGACTGAAGGAATTCGAGGAACCGTAACTTCACGGGCTAGCGCGGAGTATCGAAGGATTTGAGACGTAGCATTGAAATCTCCAAGCGGATCTGCAGTCACAATCATAATTGCTTTTTGAGCATTTCGATGATGATGCGTTTGGTGGATTGAGTGGTGAGAAGATGAGGGGAAGGAATTGGAGAAAAGGAGCTCAGTCAGCTTGCATTGGCGAAATGGCACAAGGGAAGGCTGTTTCAAGAGTCAAAGGACTGTTCAGTTATCTGGGATGGGCTTCTTACCTTCGTTCCATCCTGGCTGTCACTCTGCATTTGGAGACATTGTCCAAGATACATCAGACTCTCGTTGATCTTTCCAGCCTCTGCCAATGTGGCACCTGCTGTCTTTGCGTTCCTGGCGCGCTCAGAGCCTGGGTCGTTCTTTAATCAACTTGGGAGACGGGATAGGGTATTGAAAGTGGCTCACCAGCTAGGTCAACGATTGTCAGATTTGCTCCTGTCCATGAACTAGCCATGCCTCCTCGAGGCCGTTTCTTGACTTCGACACAAAAGAAGCCGTGACTCCTAGAACTTACGCTATTGCTGCCAGTGCCAGCAACCCTCCTCTCGATCAAACCAGTCTCCAGCACCATCAAAGCCTCTTCGTAGCTTCCACATACAACCTTACGAAGACCTGCCACTACTTTTCGGTCGGGCGAACCCTCTGTGGATTTGAAGAGCAGATGTCGACGACGAAGGTCTTTCTGATTACTAGGAACAGCAAGCAAGTCAAAGATACGATCATTGTACACTTCATACATCGAAACAACGATGGCGTACTCCGCATTCGACATTGCTGGGACCGATATATCGCTAATGTCTGGGAAGTGAGGAAGAGAGGAAGGTCGCTGGGGAAGCCTTCGTCTTGGTACGCTGGGAGTATGATTGGAGTCCTGTAAAGTATTGCCAAACCGCATTTTAGCTTGTATCCTTGTTATCCTAGGGGAAGGCGGGTTCCAGAAGGGAAGCTGGGTTGGGAGTATGCGTGTCTCATTGGCTTTTAGCGCTGCATAAGGTGCAGGCGTAGCCTCGACTATTCTGATGCTTGGGTGCTCTACCTCCTTGGGTGAGAGACTAGCATCGATGCTTAGGATAGACCATTGGCTCTTTGGGCCCGTCGAAGGGGTATGTTTGAGAATTGTAGGGAATGGGTTGCCTACAATCATGGGTGTAGGAGCCCTCGAGCGATTGGGTTCCTGCAATCCATCTCCGTATACGCTGTCAAGAAACGTCGAAGCAGAGAGTATCTGCGATTCGGAAGTATCGGTTGCAGCAAGGGATGCATTCAATGATGGGTGATTAGAAGGGTGAAGAGTGCAATTGTCGAGTGACCGATATAAGAGGTCAAGTGATAGCTGTGTAAGGCCTCGTTGCGATTTCGATCCCAAAATAGTATGACTCTGCTCATAATCAGACGCGATGCATCCACAGTGAATACAATCTCCATTCAAACCTTGCCGGACCCTGTAACTCCTAACGTAGCCAGTAGACCATCTCTTCCCTCTCCAAGTACCCCTTCGACCAGGGGTACCACTCCTGTCTCTCTGAAGATGTCTATCTGCTCCGCTTGTTCTTCGAACACCTTGGTAAACGCAAATTTTTCAATAGCTCGTTTCCTCGAGTCACTTGGCGGATTCAGCGTGATGTGTGTGGGCATACCATCTTGAACTTCACGGATCGGAGGCTCGACAGTGAGCCAGCGTTCAGGTGGGGGAAGAAGAGGATAGAGGGACTGCTGCGTCAACGTGACCAAAGGGGACGGTGGAGGTCGCAGACGTAGGTAGACTTGGAACAGAGAAGTTGACGATGACTTCGGTGAAGATTCCATGTTGGCTGTTGTAGGCAATGAATCGAATTTGGGGCCTTTTTGCTATGCAGTCGCTGTTCCTCTCCGGTTCTCATATCTGCATCTGCATCTGCATCTGCATGCAAACAAATGCGGCTAGAGGTCCGTTGCCAGGGCAATACTGAGGTACATACGCATATCATTATATCCGGAAGATCCCTACGGAGATTACCCGCAGGCGGCGTGAGGAACCAGCCAATTAAGGTTTGGATCGAGGGGCACTGAGACACAGGCGAAAGAGGCCCCACTTCAGTTCTTACGTCGCCGAGCCGTGAAGACTCACAAGTGTTGACAATTCCTTGACTGTGAGCAACTCGGGTTACTCAAAGACTGGTTATTTACGGAAGACGGAAGCATCGGCATATGACTCTTGTTAGACATTGCCACATCTTTATGAATGGTTAAGGAACGAGGCTCAAACAATAAAATATACTCTAATTGGGGCAACGGAACAGATCCATGGTGCAGAAACTCTCGTCTCTCAATGGGGTAGCTGAGCATGTGAGTCATGTAGGGACTGAGAAGAATGTTCTGCTCTAGCTTGTGGCGAATCCTCCTTGCTTGACAGCACAGATTCGAGTTCTTCTGATAGAAGCAGAAGCCTTGAACGTAGCTATCAGGTTTGTCTAAGTAGCGTGATGTATAGTGGAGTATAGTAGATCGAGTGCAGTAGATGCGAGGTTGAAATGACATGGAGCTGGACCAGAAAGGTTAGGTGCCAAATCGGCGGTGAAGGTTTAGAGGTCACAATTGGTGTTCCGCAAGAATTAGCGCGAAAAAAAACCCACTTACTTTACTTTACTTCTTGCTCCACCATCCGCCTCTTTTCTTCTCCTTCGAATCATTCTTAAGACAACGAAGTCAACTTACAGCACATACAGAAGCATACAACGTACAATCAATCCCCAATATCGTCGAGAAACCATGCCCCAGGCAATCGCTGCGCTGTAAATCCTGCTGGGGGTGTACGGGTCTCCTCGTACACCCTCCAGTCCAGGCCTAGCCCAACGAGCATTTCAATCGACTTTCGACGATATTCTTCCTTCGAGTGCTCCCAAGCATCACTCCTGAGCCTTCGAAGCAACACCACAGTTCAGTCAGGTCGCGCTCCTCGGTCTTCAAGGCCCTAGGAGAGTTGTGGTCTGCTCACCGCGCCGGAACGGTGACCTCCTTCACTCTGTTCACCACGACAACAATATCAGCCTGCGACTTTTTACAATAGGTGTTGAACAAATAAGTTTACCACTTCACAACCCCAAAGATACGTTCATAAGATCTTGTTACTCCCTCCTAAGAAGCCCCAAATTGGCGCACGAAAAGCGCCGACTACACTAAAGATCCCACCACAATATACACCACAATCCTCTACAATGGCTCCAAAGCCGACCCGAAACAGTCGCGTGCCTACCAGCACAGTACTAGGCGCCCATGCAATCGACCATTCGTCTAGTCATGAGCAGCCCAGGCGAAAATACCCTAACTCAGAACATATAGTCAGTGCCTCCACGGACGGTACGGCACCACCCATGAAACAAGGCGGAGGCACAACTTCAGCTCGAAATTCTTCTGGCCACGATGACGAAGAAGCTGGTGTTAACGGTACTGGTTCTACGAAAGCAGATGACGAGGATAATGAAGATTCAGATGGCGATGCGCTTGCCCCGTCTGATGCTGCCATGGAGGGCCATGGGGATCAGGCGGGGCCTATCAATGTCAATGATGCAAATGACGATGAGGGCGATTCAGATGATGAGGCGTACAACGGAATCGACCTAATTAGCGATTCGGAGGGGGAAGATTCTGATCTCATGCAAGAGGAAGAACGAAACATCATCGAGTCGGAAGGCGATGATTTCCAATTAATGCCAGCAGCTACCATCCCTACCTCACCCACTGAAGCATCTGATGAATGGGCCGGCTTTGATCTCGAACATGGGTTTTTTTCTACAGACATTTCCCATTTCGACGAACAATATGGTCGCTCTGATCACAGTATGTTTGAAAGCGAATTCGAAATGCGCAGGGCTACCGGCGTTTTTGACGACTTCGATCCCGTCACATTAGCATCGCGATCGCCATCACCACCACTACAACCACTGCGTCGGGTGCGATTCCAGGATCCAGTATCTTACCCCTCGGATGGCTCCGATATTGTATCGGATGACGGCGGCCTAGACGGTCTCTTCAATAGCGCTTTTGCACAAATAGGCGAAGATTTTCTCTTTGATGAACAAGGTGATGATGACGATGATGAAGAAAGCAGCTCAGTAGGAAACTCGAGCGGCTATGAAAGTGGGTCTAATGTCACTGTCAATTTGCGAAGCTAACAAACATCCTCCCAGCTGATTACGGAGACACCACTGATGAAGAAGATGTTCCAGCTTCTGCTACAACAAGACCTCAGTCGCTTCTTCGTCAGCCATCGCTTTGTTCAATGGACAATGGGTCTCAGATGGCTTCGCCAGCGGCGCCAAGTCCTTTCAAGGTTCCAGCTACACCTCTTCGACACCGCCGTGGCCCACGCATGGGCTCATGGACTGTTGATCGCACAAAACCCTTCGCTATAATCGATTCCACAGGCGACAATATGGTGATTGTGCCTGCTAAGCGCCCTGCTCGAGCCGGCGATTGCAGCATCTCAAGCACTGCGAACACAAGTCCAACAACCTCACAGCCATGGCTGGCCAGCGCGATAGATGAGAATGGCATTGACTACAGCGATTTCTCATTTCACGACGATCCGATGCTAGCATCCGAACCAGACGTGATGCCGTCCACCCTCCCTCTAACAGCTCCTAGCAGTCAAATTCAGGATCAGGCGTTTGTTTCGTCTTCTGATTTCTTCCCCATGGACGCCATTGGCGACGTCAACGCCGTCTATGCCGTGGACGACCAAGATGATGATGGCGATGATGATGAGGGCATGTTGAACGTCAATGACTTCATTGACTTTGGCGTCTCAACAGATGACGAAGTGGATGGAGACCAGGAACTTCTCGAAAACCCGTCTCTGCCATCACCAGCCTCGACCTCGCCATTAGGTACAGGCGCCAATTCTCAATATAAGACGCCATCGTCTAGTAGGAACTCTGCACAACACCTTTTGAAGCACCTCGACAAGGGTGTGATCAGCGCTTTCCGCCGCGGCCAGCCTCATCATCAACCACAACTACGACGTCCACAAAGCGGGTCATCGCTAAATAGCCAAGCGTTCAAGGGCGGAAGACATGCTGCCGCACACACCTCGTTGAGCTCTCAAAAGAAGAGGAAGCTGAGTGACACTTTCGGTGGCCGTCCATCTTTTGGTGTCGGGACGAAGAAAAGACTGTTGAATCGTCGCTAAACTGATTGGCGACACTGAAGGAAATGACATACCCTAGACTAATGGAGGGCCGCAGAATACGCATTGCGCATACACATGCGGTTTAAGTAAAGCAGGCAGCAAAAGGAGTTTCAACTCCGCGTTTTCTGCAGGCGGCGAAATTTGCTACTCACCACCAAAACGGGGGCCCATGCAAGGGCGTACGATAAGAGGATTCACTTGACGAAGTTACGAGCTATGTAGCTACGGCCAATTGCTCAGGATTGACAGGGTTAGCGTGCACTGATATACTGGTTTTGTCATGTTTCACGATATTTCGGAATTCACTCTCCAATGGGAGATGTGTCGGAGTACGAAGGGGGCAATGTCCCACGCACTTTGCTTGACGATACCAGATACCACAAAAGTCGCTGCTTTTTTCTTTTTACTCCCCCTGTGTTTAATTCTTGTTTCTTCCTCTAGGGTTAGAAGGCTGAGGGCCCCACAAAAAAGCTGGGTCTTTAGATCATGCTTTATACTCTCGATTAGTCTAATCCAACAGGACTATGCATACAAGAATCTCTATCAACGTGGTACACAGTGATGACACCCAACGTAGTACGTTCTACGATACTGCTAATACTACATACATCTACCGACAACCAAGTAGCTCCCATTCCATACATAACCCTCAAAGGACAACACTACACCAGCCACTCTCCGGGATATCCCATCTAACACAACACCCTCTTCACCAACTCCTCCCACCTCTCTCAACAGCAAACATCTCCACACTCATCAATTCCCACTTTCCCTCTCCCTATCTGGGCAACCTCTTTTCTTTCCCTTTCACTTCCCCAAGAACCACAATCCCATCCACTCAACACCATCCCCCCCCCCCCTCCCCTCTCTCCGAAAACTCCAAATTAACTCCACACATCACTTACATCCTCCTTAACAATCATCAAAGACCAACATACCCAACCGCTCATTTTCATTACATCCACATACACCAAACCCACCCATCACCATCTCAAAACCCTCCCTATACTACACTCCAATACGAAACCCAACACTAAACTCCAACCCCAACTCCACACCATCTAACTAAATTGCGTTTCCCAATACTTCTCCTTCCTCACTGATATCGTAATCTTGATACCGAATTTCGTGCAGGAACGGCGAGTCTGTGTGGGACTTACATGGCTTTGTCTAGAGCGCTGCTTCGATTAACGCTGGGGAGGTTGGAGGGTTCGTGATGGTAGCTGGTTTGGTGGAGTTGGGCTTGGGGGATGGAGGTGGAAAGGAGGGAGAGGGAGAGGGGAGGGGGGGGGGAGATGTGGATGGGAGATTTTGATGGCTGTGTTGAGTAGGCTGGTGGAAGGGTATGTTATGAGGGAGTTGAGATATAGTTCTGGATGGGGTATTTCGGATTGAAGCCTGGGATAGCAAACAGCTAGTGAGATTTGTTGCGTGCATCGATGTAGTCCACGTCTTACTGTTGTGCACCTAATCTTCTCAGGAGGAAGATAAGCTACATATATCAATGTGTTGCTCCGGTAGTTGCGTCAAAGGGACCGTGATCAGATAATCTCTTAAGAATCAAACGTTGGAGGAATGTATGATTAAAATGTTATGTTCTTATGCTATTTATGTTACGGAGTATTCTTCAAAAGACGTCCTGCTATGTATCTCTGAGATGTCTTCCACCATTTGCTCTTTTCCTTTTCTCTGGAGCCCTCTCCTGCGCCTCCAGAGAGCTCTAATGAACCCTAGGCAGTAATAAGGAGGCCCGTTCGGATCTCCATTCACGTGTGTCCAGCTCTTTTCGGCGGAATGCCTCGAATTGCCACAAAGCAAGTTGTGCATAACTCTGCACCCCATGCATCTCCGTTATTCTTTTTCTGACAAAATGTCTGGTATGTTCGACAAGCAAGTTGGGTATCTTTGAATGTTGTATACGCCATCCATGCTTCTTCGCTATACTCAACGTACGAATGATTAAAAAGAACACGCTAGGCTGATCAATGCTACGCAAGAATCGAAGATGTGGTAAATGGGTGTGGAAGTCGAATAAGATGAATCAATGCCCACGCTGGTGATAGTCGTGGGGAATCAGACAGTGTGTGACTCCGAACGGGGGATCCCGTGTCCCTCACATTACACGAAGCTCTACAATCCTTTTACAAGGGGAGGATCTTGGAGCTATCTCCAAGAAATTTGGCGCGGTACCCTGTAATCTCGGCGGCGACAACATTGAAGTCTGTGACCTTTCTACTGCGGATGTCCTGGATGATCTTTTTCAGGCCGTCGGTGAAAACTTCTTCTTCTTGCTCGGACAAGCCTTCAGGTCGGGCTCCCAGACTCATCAAGATTTTGTCATCTGTGAGGTTAGAGATCCCGTGTCAGCTTCGGGGCTATGACAGTACGGAAACAACTGAGGCGAAAGAGCGAGAAGCATGTGCAGGCCATCAAACTTCAACGGACGCACCGTTCAAACCAATGCCCCTGAGATGCTGATTCTTGCAAGAATCATCGTTGCAAACACCGCCTAACTCATAGCGGCATATCGGAATGTCTGAATCAATAGTATGACTGTAAGTCAATGATCGAAAGCCACTTGAGACTTCTTTGAGATATGCTGGATGGTACCGATATGACTTGAACTGTTTCAAGGGACTTTCATACGGAGTGAAACGTCCCATTGCGTAGTTCGATTTCTGTGATCTTCCCTATGTTGCGTAAGTAGACACTGAGACAACGCTGCATTTGACTTCCTACCTCTGGAGAGTCAGCCCCAACTGTTGTGGCCCCCGCATTAGTGTCATCGAGAATTGAAGCAAGTTCTGATCGAAGGGGCGCAACTGTGTCAGTGGTATCAGTGTCAAGCGGGGGAAAAGATGCCTCGGAGTGGTTGGCTGATGCTGACTGAAGCCCTTGATCTTCCTCGAAAGGCTCAGGTGGCTCATAGTCGTTGGGGTCGCTATCATCAGCTAGACACGGACTACTATGGGCCGACTTGTCTCCATTCTGCATGTCAGCGTCCTGTATGTTAGCGTTGAACGGCGTCTGCTCAGTGGATGTCTGCATTTCCGATGTATCTTCAGCACTTGATTCAGAGACTGATGTTTCTTGGGCCACGTCCGGCATAATGGCGTCAACGGTTTGATCGTCGTGTTGGAGCCGGATTGCATCATTGTCCGGCTTGAGATTCTGGCTCATGACAATGTCGCTAGGTGGCTCATAGGTGTCTTCGTTAACGACGAGTCCAGGCTCGATCTGGTCTTCAGCAATGTGCCCAGGGCCAGGACCGGAAATTTCACCCGCATCTGCGTCGCTGCGAGATATGTCCATAACATCTTCCTCCAGCTCTCCATCGGACAATAGTTCGGCCTCCGTTTGCGCTGGATGTGACGGCTGGGAATTTGTCTGTAGAGCGGCGATAGTTCGAGTAGTGACTTCTGATACCGGCGGCGTAGAATGCTCGTAGCCTACACGAGCGGATGCTTCAGATTGAGATGGAACTAGCAAAAAGATGTTTCTATCAATTGACATTCTATGTTTTCTTCGACAGTCTTGTTGATGGGCTCACTTACCTTGCGTTTCAGCCTTTTCAACTTCATTGCTCGGTGACCATCTGTCTTTGGACACTTTGAGTACTTCCGTAGCTTGAGAAAGACCGGCGAGCTCTTCAACCAATGATCTTCTGCCCTCAATGCCATCTCGGATCTGCTTCTCCAGGTCCGCTAATTCGCCTCTCAGCAACTCGACTCTCTGTTTCGTCCTCTCCACCGTGGCATCAAGGACTGGTAATCCAGCTTCGATTTGGGTTCTCCGATCAAAGAGTTTCTGACGCTCTTCCTGGAGTCGCAAATCTTCTTCCATGTGTGACTGCTCTTGCTCGTGCTCTTGCTGTTGACGTAGAAATCGATCGGCTTGTTGTTTAACCTCAAATACGTGGCTTTCTTGGGCTACGTTAGTATGGGATTGTTGCTGGTCGAGACCCTGGAGCTGATTGCGCTCCTCGCCCTGAAGATGTCGCGGCTCATTCTGTTGACTTGATGCTTGCTCTCGTATCGAAGCTTGCAATGTCTCTTCTTGCAGACGTCGATCCTCTTCTAAGGCAATCTCTGCAACCAGTGACTGTTCAGCCTCAGCCTTTGCTAGTTCAGCTTGCTGCAAGCGCTGCTCCGCTATCACTTGCTCCTCTGTGTCAGGTTCTCTTGTCTCAGCAGCCGCCGAGGATGAGCGTCGGGTACTGTTGAATTCGCTAGCATCAGACTTGGGTTCCACAGCAATCGCCAAAGCTTTGGAGGCGTCGATGCTACCTTGACTCGGCTCGTGTGGTGGTGATGAAAATGGTGCATGGCCTGACGTTACAGGGGTTTGAGTACGGCTAGTGTTCAACTTGGCAAGTCTGCGCTGCTCAAGCTCAGCGATTTTACGATTCATCAGCTCGATCTCCATCTTGAGACCCTTCGCGTCCTTGGTTTGACCAGGTGTTTGCGCAGCAGGCGGTGTCATAATTGGGGGTTTTCTCCGTGGTGGGAGATCTGTGAGCGGAGGCAGATCTCTAATCGACTTTTGCTGGTTAAAACCAAAGTCGCCAGTATGGGACTTCTTCGGTGTGTCATGCGGGCGGTCATCTTTGTTCATGTCAAGGCTGTCGTCATCTGAATGATTGTTCGACTCGTCCTCGCTGATGTCTATTATCACGCTAGTATCCTCCTGCTGCCCCAGAGGCCTTTTGACCCTGGTAGAGGGAGAGTCAATGAAATCAGAGGCCTTTTGGCGTTTGCGATTGGTCGAGACTGGTGCTGTGCTGACGGCTGGCAGAGTGGGTGTCCCAGCATCAGCCGAAGCCATAAGTATCGAAGTTTCCTGCGTTGTTGCGATGTCCATGCTAGGGAGATCTACACTTTGTGCAGGAGGATGTTGGTATCCAGAGCTAGAGACTATCCTATCGTCTCTTCGCTGCGAGGGGGTAAAGGATTGACTCGCATATTGCTGGGCAGTTGCTGTCTTTTCCGAAGCGTCCGGTGTCATGAAAAGACCAGGGATGGCGAAAGGCTGCTTCTGGCTTGCAGGTGAGAAATAGGAGCCTTGACGGCCTGGCATTGGTGGTTGAGGTCCTGTTGATGCGGTATTGAACAAGTCGCCCTGTCTGCGGTCTGTTACCGCCTCCCGATCCTGTTGATTCTGATGACCTGGTTCGCCGCTCTCAATAGTACGAGATCCATGCTGAATGCTTTTGGTACGCTTCAAGGCTTCCATTTTCTGGCGTGCCAGCTCTGTCTGAGCCTTTCGCTTTGCTTCCATTTCTGTGTCAATTGTTCTACCTATTGTGGGCTGCACAACAGGTTGGCTGGTGACAGGAAGCGTGATAGGAGGAGTCTGTATAGGATTTGCTTGTACAGGCGGCTCAGGTTCTGTTGCTGCGGATGTCTTTGTTGATACGGCAGCCTTGGCTGCCAACATTCGAGCAATGTATTCCTTGCGGTCGACTACTTTTGACTCGTTGACCTTAATACCGGAACCTTTACCTTGAAAGTTGGTGTTCGAGGTCTTTGTTGTTTTTATTGCCGCAGCTGGACTTCTTCCGGAGCTCTGTCCATCTTTAGCAGTTGTTGCCGATGGACTACTGTTGAGGTTGCCAGCTGTTGTTTTACTCTCTTGTGGGGTTGGAGATATTTGGTCGACATCCTCGGTCATTGGCGGGTTTGACTTTGTATCGTCTCCACTAGTTACGTGCGGACTTGTATTCTGCTGCTGCATTCGTGACGAAGCAGTTACTGGAATGCCAACCTCGGCATATATGTTTCCGAGCACCTCAGACTTGACGCCAATTGTATTGACGATGTCGGTGAAGTCAAATCCGTGTGAGTGCAGCTCTAGTAATGCCTTTTTGGCCTTCTCCAACGTCTCATCTAACAAAGCATTTGTACTCCGAGGAGGGCTTACAGCGACACCTCTGGGCGAGTGCATGTCTCGGTGGTCTTCAGACACTGAATTCGAAGAGATTGAGTGTAGATGGTCGACAACGCCGTTTTGATTTGAAGGTCGCTGAGGCTGTGGTGACGAGATAGGGATCTGTTCATTTGGGACAACACGCGGTTCTAAAAGCACACCGTCGTTAGTATTGAAGATCGCAAATATTTGGAGCTGTAGGTAAGAAGGAATACCTTGGAAAGGGCCGGTACCCGACTCGTCTAGTCCGTTAATGTTGCTGGCATTGGCTGGTGTTGTAGTGGGATTCTCGATCTCGTTTCGCACAACTTGCGGGTTTCGAGAAAACGTCAAGCCCATCGTCGAGGCTTCTGGGGATGGTGCGAGTCTATCACTTTCCCCGTCATTAACTTCCCCGTCTTCCAGATCTGATACAGCTGGCGTGAAGTCGTTTGAGCTCTCAGATTTTACGTTTTGGACCTTTGTAGGAGCCTGCTGATTCGCAGGGGCTGAAGGTATAAGATTCTGCTGGGTACTTGGGTTTGAAATTGCATGAGATAGAGTTGGATGTGAAGGTAAGTATGGATTCGACCCGAAAGGGATCGGCGCGGGTGGGTAGGGTGGCGGAGGAATCGCGGTGTGATGCATATGATGCGTGTAGCTACCATATGCCCCAAAGGCGGTAGCGGGGATTACACCATTGCCAGGACCAGGTGTTGTCACACCATGAGCGTTAGCATGAAAGGAATACGCGTTCGCATGTGAAGGTGGTGGTGGGCCACTTTGCTGGCTTTGACCATACATGAAAGGAGCTTGCTCTCGCTGCTGATATGGATGCTGAGTCATAGCATGGTTATAACCACCCATATATGGAGCCATGTAGCCATTGGCATTGTTGACGGGGGCGCCATATGGAGGCGGTGGTGGATGATTCGACATCGCTCCGCACCCAGAGATATGTGCGTCGCAACAACCTCACGTATATGTCACCGGCGATGAGTTGTAAGATTGTCACAGTGTATCCCAGTAGAATGATGCAAGGTGAGCATGATGAGAAGCGGAAGTCTACAGCTCAAGGAGAAAGGATGTCGCGTGCAGTCGCGGAGTGTCGAGACTGAGCGTATCAGGAGGACAGTGACTTCTGTGGGTACGGGAAACAGAAACGAAGGACAAAGGCTGGATTATAGATTACAGGGCGATGCTATAGCACCAGTATGCGAATCTGGGGAAGTCGCAGCTTTTCTTTGACCCTTGAGATTCGAGGAAGTGCCAAGCCCGTTCGGCGCCCGCAGCTTCCGATCTAGGAACCAACAAGCGCGTTCCTCGATTCCGTTTGTTTACTCTTGGCGAGAATGAGCGATTGCAACACCATACGGCAACTCAACAGTGCATTGAGCTTTGCGCACGCTACAAATCCCTCTGGGTTGATTCAACGTGTCTCATAAATATCTTCAATTCGCACGATGCTTTCAAGACCATCTGCACATTACCCAGCCATTCCGTCATAATGCAGTAGACGCCCCCAGCACGGTTGAGAGCTCAAGATATGTCCTCCACAGCTACTGGCGGCGCTCGGTGGCGCAACAATCCCTTTGACAGGGGCTCCCCTTCGCCATCGCCGGGGCCAACAGCGCCTAGTACAAGACCCAAGTCGTCCATTTTTACACCACCCTCAGGCTCTGCGAATCCTGCAGCGCACAGTCGCAATCAATCCTTTTCGCCCCTCAGTGGATCGACTTTAGCACCTTTACAGCATACGAGGGAAAGATCAAATTCGACAAGGACGAACAGTCAATCATCGAATACCTTCGCCCCTCAATTTATACAAATAGAAGAGTTGCAACGGGCTGGTGATAAAATTGGGAGTATCGAAGGCGAGAATGATTTTTCGGGCAAGCGATATGTCTGGCTCCGTGATCCAACGTCAGCGTTTATGAAGGGATGGGTTGTCGAGGAGCTAGGTGGAGGCCGCTTGCTGGTGCAATGTGACGACGGCAGTGTATGAAGGCCGATTCCGAGCACAGGCTTGTCAAGAAGTGCTGACGACAGTGTAGCAACGAGAGGCTGATACCGAGAGCGTTGACAAGGTCAATCCTGCAAAGTTTGACAAGGCAGATGACATGGCGGAGCTTACGCACCTAAATGAAGCGTCTGTGGTTCACAATTTGCATATGAGATACCAGTCTGATTTGATCTACGTACGTTGCGCACGCGATGAAAGAGATGTTCAAGGCTGATGCATTGCAGACGTATTCTGGCCTGTTTCTGGTCACCGTCAATCCGTACTGCTCTTTGCCTATATACACCACTGAATACATGAAGATGTACAAGGGCCGCAGTAGAGAAGACACAAAGCCCCATATATACGCAATGGCCGACGAGGCCTTTCGGAACCTTGTCGAGGAGGGAGAAAACCAGAGTATTCTAGTCACGTAAGAGCTCTCTCAATTATCTGTTCCAACGATCCTAATCGGTTGTGCAGCGGAGAGTCAGGCGCAGGGAAAACCGAGAACACCAAGAAAGTCATCCAATACCTTGCAGCAAGAGCGACCTCTGACACACCTGGTGCGAAATCTGGAGGGCGTCAATTCTCGAATCTTTCGCAGCAGATTTTGAGAGCTAACCCAATTCTCGAGGCTTTCGGAAACGCACAGACAGTACGCAATAACAACTCGTCACGATTTGGCAAATTCATTCGCATCGAATTTACTAGACATGGACAGATTGCCGGCGCTTTCATCGATTGGTACCTCCTGGAAAAGTCGAGAGTCGTAAAGCTCAACTCTAGTGAGAGAAATTACCACGTCTTCTACCAACTACTCCGAGGGGCCGATCGTCGAATGAAAGAGGAGTTTATGCTCAACAATCTCGGCGTTGAGGACTTTGTGTATACGAGAGATGGCAATGACGTGATCGCTGGAGTGTCAGATGTCGATGAGTGGAATTCACTGCTAGAGGCTTTCCATATAATGGGCTTCTCGGAGAATGATCAGAAATCAGTGCTCCGTACTGTAGCTGCGGTCCTGCTGCTTGGCAACGTCACAGTGGTGAAGGAGAGCATGCGGGCCGATCAAGCGACTTTGACCGCAAATGCTCATGTGCATGCCGAAAAAGTCTGCCGCTTGCTCGGGATTGCCGTGGAACCATTCATCAAGGGTCTGCTTCATCCAAAGGTCAAGGCTGGTCGAGAATGGGTCGAAAAAGTCCAAACTCCAGAACAGGTTCGTTCATCTTTGGATGCATTGTCTAAGGGTATCTACGAACGAGCCTTTGGTGATCTGGTTTCACGAATAAACCGCCAGCTTGACCGGACGGGTATGGGTCTTGATGATTCCCATTTTATTGGAGTGTTGGATATTGCCGGCTTCGAGATTTTTGAGGAGAACAGCTTTGAGCAGCTATGCATTAATTATACTAACGAGAAACTACAGCAGTTCTTCAACCATCACATGTTTGTCTTGGAGCAGGAAGAGTACGCGAGGGAACAGATAGAGTGGAAGTTCATCGACTTCGGAAAGGACCTTCAGCCAACGATCGACCTAATCGAACTCCCAAATCCCATTGGCATTTTCTCGTGCCTCGACGAAGATTCTGTCATGCCAAAAGCTACAGACAAATCATTCACCGAGAAGATGCATTCCCTGTGGGAACGGAAGACTCCAAAGTACCGGCCATCACGACTAGCCCAAGGGTTTATCCTAACTCACTATGCGGCTGAGGTTGAATACTCCACGGACGGATGGCTAGAGAAGAACAAGGACCCCCTGAACGACAACGTCACAAGACTCCTTGCGTCTTCTAGTGATAAGCATACTGCATCGCTCTTCGCCGATTGTGTCGATCCTGACGAAGATATCGGTGCGACGAGAAGTCGTGTCAAGAAAGGACTCTTCAGAACAGTAGCGCAACGACACAAGGAACAGCTCTCAAGCTTGATGAATCAACTTCACTCCACTCATCCTCACTTTGTACGCTGTATTCTACCTAATCACAAGAAACGACCGAAGCAATTCAGCGCGCCACTCGTACTTGATCAACTTCGCTGTAATGGTGTCCTTGAAGGTATTAGAATTGCAAGAACTGGCTTCCCGAACAGACTCCCCTTCTCGGAGTTCCGCCAGCGATATGAAGTCCTTTGTCGCAACATGCCAAAAGGCTACTTGGAAGGCCAATCAGCGGCACAGATAATTCTTGAGAAGCTGGATTTGGACAAAGCACTATATCGAGTTGGTTTGACCAAAGTGTTTTTCAGAGCAGGAGTGCTAGCAGAGCTCGAAGAGAAACGTGACACTCTCATTAGGGAGATTATGTCGAGATTTCAGTCTGTTGCGCGCGGATTTACCCAGCGAAGGATTGCACATAAGCGTCTTTACCGAGCAGAAGCCACTCGCATCATCCAACACAACTTTGCCATCTACATCGACCTTTGCAACAATCCGTGGTGGAGACTTTTTGTCCGGATGAAGCCTCTTCTTGGTGCCACCAGGACTGCTGGAGAAGTCAAAAAGCGTGACGAGATGATCCACAAGCTCGAACTCAAGATGCAGCAAGAAAACAATGACAGAATGAGGCTTGAGGAGGAACGCAGACGCGCCGACTCTGAGGTTCAGCGTATTCAGCAAACTCTAGAGAGCGAACGTTCGCTTGCGCTGGATAAAGAAGAAATCTTCAAGCGTCTACAGCAGCGAGAAGCAGAATTGACCGAAAAGCTTGCCGGTGCAATAGAAGACCAGGAAAACCTGGAGGACCAGCTCGACGACCTGGTCGATGCAAAAAAGAGAGCCGAGGAGCAGGCTAATAAGTGGCGTGTCCAATTGGAGCAAGCAGGCCAAATCATTACCCGATTGGAATCGGACAAAAACGAGCTCTTGGATCAGATAACTAAGCTCGACAGCCGGATTGGCGAGAACGAACGAGCCAGGTCCGAGAAGAACGACAGACACGAAAGCCTAGTTCAGGATAAGAAAATGCTTGAAAGTCAATTACACCTCCAAGAACGCAAAGTCTCTGATCTGGAAAGCAAACTTCTCAAGACCGACCAAGATCTCGACATCAAGCTTGCTTCCACCACAAAGGACCTGCAGTTGTCAAGAAAGCAGGTGAAGGATCTTCTGGATGACAATCGTCAGATTCGCCAACAGCTGCAGGAGCTCTCTTCCACCTCAACAGGCTTCGAGGATATGATGAGGCGCAAGGAAAGCGAGATTTCGGTGCTCAAATCTGACCAAAAGAGATATAACGTTGAACGAAAAGCATTAGAGTCAGAGAAGAGCATGCTTGCATCGCGTCATGACAATATACAGAGCCGTCTTCGTGAATTTCAAGCCGAAATGGCTGCCACTAAGTCTCAAAAAGCACAACTTGAAAGAGAGACAGCAGACACGAAGAAGGTTCTCGAAGCAAAACTGTCCGAGGATGCACAGGCTGGGAACAGCCGTAAGATGCTCAACAACCAAATCGAAGATCTCAAAGCCGAACTGTTCCAAGTTCAAGCGGAGCTAAGTCGTGAACGCCAGTCAAGGGACGATGTCCAAATGCTCAGTGACCACAAGTTGGAGACACTGAAGGAGGAGTACCAAAGCCTCAACGAGTCCAAGATCACTATTGAGAAGGAGCTTTACGTACAGCAAGATACCCTTCGCCGTGCAGTAGAAGCTCGGAATAGTGCCGAGCAGAGTCGCAAGGAACTACAAAACGAACTGAAGAAATTGCGCGAGCGATTCGTGGAAGCGGAGTCGTCAAGACTGGAGGCAGAAACAGCCATGGAGCGAAGCATTTCTCGACAAGCCAATGAGCGCCAAGCAAGCCTGAGGAAAGAGCTCGACAACAAGACTTTACGATGTAATGAGATCGAGACAGACTGCCATCGTCTTGCCAATGAGGTGCAATCACTAACTAAGATGATTGCTGACTCCGATAGCTTTCGACTCCAACACGATCAGCACAAAGAGCGGCTGGAAAGAGAACTTGTCACTGTGAAAGGTCGACTGACAGCGTCAGAGAACGATAACCGGGCTCTGTTGAATAAGGTTCAGCAGAAGAATTTGGATATTGCAAGATCTAATTCCAGAGCTGGCGACTCTCAAAGATCGAGAATGGGTCAGCTCCAATCCGAGAAAGCCAAACTCGAGGAGCAAAACAAAAAGCTGCTGCGACAAGTCAATGATGCTCAATTATCGATCACATCACTCGAGAAGCAGAAGGAAAAGCTCGCTCTATGCCTTGAGGATCTAAATCACGAAGTCGAACGAGAGCACAAAGCCAGCCGCATTGCCGAAAAGTCATCATCTACCCTAAACATCCAGTTAGCTGAAGCTAATCGCCTTCTTGAGTCAGAACGGCAGCTCAAGGCTCAAGCCCAGGCTAACACCAGGAAATTGCAAGAAATGCTCGATAGCGCCAACAGTGAGGTTCAGGATTCACGACAACAGCTTACTCTTCTACATAAGGTCTTCGCCCCCGAATCGGGAGAGACCACCCCATCATGGGAGACTGTAGCTCCTCGTTTACCTGACTACACAGACTTAGTCAGGCAGCTACAGGCGTCCCAAGAAGCAGCACGTGTCACAGGAGAGAAATGGACCCGTGCTGAGAATCAATTGGCGGAGCTTCGACGCCGTTTTGATAGCGAGGTCTCAGAAATGGATGCCCGTCATTCGTCATCAAAGCGCCAACTTCTCGAGGAGCTGGATCAGAGCAGCATCAACGTACGGAAATCACCGAAGCATTTTCGCAAAGTTTCCGATCTAAAGCCATACTCCAATACCTCTACTCCAGATCGGCGTAACAAAAGTGACAACACGCAAGATTCGGGCCGATCCGATCGCAGTGTTGACACCATAGCTTACAACAAGCGGATGGACCTTGCAGCAGAACTCGAGATGGTGCAGAATCAGCTTCAGATGACAGAGATGCAAAATCGCCATTTGCAGAGCCAGCTTGGACGTGCATCACCCCAGAGAGATTCATGGCAAGATGACAGTCCATCTGTTAGACGTGTACAGAAGCTCGAGCGAGAGAATGGCCGACTTCATGACAGGCTTGATGATTCTGCAAAGAAAGTCTCGGCTTTGGAGCGGAGCTTGCACTCTGGAGAGCTCTCTCTACGAGATGTCCAAGCCAAATCTCACGAGGAGTTATATGATCTTATCAACTCCCAGGAAAATTCTCGGAAATCTTTGGTACAGGTTTATAACAATACTGTGGCAGACTTGGCCGAAGCCAGATCTCATTTCGACAACATCAAACACGCACGTGCGTCTCTGGAAGTGGAGCTTCGAGATGCAAGATCAGAACTTCGAGAGGTCTCTGCCGCCAATGAAAACGAATCGGCTGCCAGGAATCAATTGCTGCAAGAGTTCTCGGATTTACAGATCAAACTCGACGCTGAAACATCCAGAGCCGCAGACCTATCTTCCAGTCTAAGCCTCTACAAGCGGCGAGCTGATGAGTACTTCAGTAAGCTTGAACAAGCAGAGATTGCGGTGTTGAAGGCTTCTCGGGCAGAGCAACATGCCAAAGTCCAAGCACGGGAAAGCGAAGATACGTACGCATCCATCATGGCCGAACGAAAGCAGATGGATAGCTTGGTCGAGGACTTGCAGCGACAAAACCAGCATTACGAAGAGAAAGTTGAGGATCTAGCTACCGACCTTGAAGGCGCTCTCCAAGCAAAGAAGAGGCTGCAACACGAGCTGGAAGATTACCGAAGTCAGCGAGCCATGGATGTTGAAGACAAGGAAACTTCTATGGAGCAGACAAGGAAAAAGTATCAGAACGAATTTTCGACATTGACTAATGAGTTGGATATTGAACGTGAGAACGTGATTCATGCCCGTTCGGAAAACACACGTCTAAGAGACGAGTTAGAAGAGCTAAGATCGAAGTGGGATGACGAAGTGCTCAACAGCTCGACGTGGGCAAAGGAGAAGTCAAGACTCGAGATGACTTTGCAGGACCTATCGGCGTCAAGGGAAGACGCCGTCAACGCCCACAATGACGCTCAAGGCAAGATCGTTAATCTGCTTTCTCAAGTTCGCAATCTGCGTACTTCCATGGACGACGTCGCCGCCGAACGAGACGTGCTCCAAAAGGAGAAGCGGGGGCTTGAAGCTCGCCTTGCTGAAGCCGGAGACCGTCTCGAGGATCTGGCTTGTGGTGAAAGCCCTTCAATGCGTAACGCTGCTGGCATGGACCGTGAATTGCTTGATCTTAAGTCGCAGCTTGCCCAACAGGAGGATGTTGCGGCTGCTGCAGTTGGCAAGATGCGGAGAGCGGAGGCCTTAACAACGGAAATGCAGAAGGATGTCGTTGCTGAGCGGGATACGAATGTCACACTACACAAAGAGAAAGCGGTGTTGGAGAAGTCAGTCAAGGACTTGCAGGGTCGGGTCGTAGAACTCGAGACTAAGGGGTTCTCGAGCGCTAGCCAAGACGTGCGGTTCCTGAATGGGAGGGTCAAAGAGGTAAGTGGTCTAACCATAACTTCGCATTGCAAACTCGATAAACTTTGTGGACTAACCTCTCCTGAAGCTCGAGCACCAGCTTGAAACCCAAGAAACCACTCACGCCGCCTCCCTCCGCTCTACCCGCAATATCGACCGCACAGTCCGTGACTTGCAAGCCCAACTCGCCCGTCGTGACAAAATCGCCTCCCAACTCACCGAAGACGTAGCAAAGGGCCGAGACAAAGTAGAGCGCCTACTTCAAAGCATTGACGAACTCCAAGCAGAGGAAGCCAAGTCGCAACTGGCTGCCAGGCGTGCCGAGAGAGATCTGAGAGAGGAGAAGGAGAAAGGATTGAGGCTGGAACGAGAATTGGAAGGATGGAAGGGTCTCAGAATGGAGAGGAATGGGAGGGGAAGCGAATGGGGTGGTAGTGTCAGGGGCCACAGTAGAGGCACCAGTGGGAATGCGGAAGGCCTGAACAGGATGTTGAGTGATAGTAAGGGATTCTTGTAAATGTAGGATTATGGGATATCTGTTGTGGGTTGCGAGTCTGCATTTTCAGGAGCGTTTAGACCATGATGGGACGGAGATATCTTACCAGGGCGTGGCAAGACTCGTGCATTTCTGGGGCGCCGCATAGCCAAAAGAATAAAGATAATGCAATGTTCAATTTGCAAGCACACTTCAAGCAGATAAGAGATCATAGTCGTTGTTAAGACGTGGATCCAACTGTAACTTTTTGCCTGAAATTTCTGGGAATCTCACTTGATAAGAATCGACTAGCTGGAATTGACCTAGGTATATTCATCCTTATGCCGCCGACGCCTGCAGCGAGAACCTTCGCTCAAATATCTAAATGCCCAACGCTAGATATGTCCGATGATGAGTATGACCGCCTCCCTTTTGTCCATGCCGAAAACGCCAGAGACCGCCAAATGCACCCGCCCACCATGCTCCCGTAATTACATCCCTTGCTTTCCTGTCGCAAATCCAGATACCAGAAATGTTGCAAATAAGAGGACTAAGAGTATTCAGATCACTTCTCACCCCACTTCCCATACTCCCCCTGCCACTTCATCAACCGTCTCGTCAGCACCTCCATCATCTGTAAGCTGCTGAGCGCATCAAAAGCTTGTTCATCGATACCCTGCAGGTCCTCCAGAGCTGCATTGACTGATTTGCCTGATATGTCTCCACTACTGTTTCCATCATTGCTACCTCCATTGCTACCTCCATTGCTGTCTGGCGGTGTATTCGTACTGGTTGATGACTTCGTCGTGGATGGTGGCTCCGTCCCCGCCAGTTCGACTTGTGTATGGGATATGAATTGCAGAATGCCTGCGACACGGCGTTTCATGTCGTTCATGGTTGTTCGAGTTGGGTTCATACGGTGGGGCTTGGATGGCTTGCCGAGGCCGTTTGTGTCTGCATAGGCGTTACCATTGCCGTTGATGTGGGGCGTGCTGCCGTCAGGGTTTTGGGAGCTGTTGCTGGGTGCGGGAGAAATGTTGGTGTTTGAAGGGTCGCTGTGAAGGGGGAGGTCGCGGTCTTTGGTGTATTGGTTTCTGCCAACGCGCCCACCACGTTTAGCTGGCGGCCTGCCGGTCTTTTTGTGCGAGGTTTTGGGAGGTGGGTGATCGGGGGGTGGGGGAGCGATGAAGGGGGTGGATGTGGTCTTAGTGCCACGGGCAGAGGTGGTTCGAGAGAGAGGTTCGGGGGAAGGGTCTGATTCTGGAAAGATATGAGCATTAGCTGCTCGGTCCCCGTTATGAACACAGGCATGAATACCGTCGTCTTGCTCTCTTCCAATGCGGCGCTTTCTCCCGCCTGAATCTACGCGTTCTCGATCTCGCTGAGCTTCTCGATCCCGGACCTCCTTGTTTCTATGGTTCCGAGCTGCAGCACCGCGTATGTTCTTAAAGCGTTCTGGCTTTTCAGCTTCTTCATCCGAGTCTACACCTGGCCGACGGTTTTTACTCTGCGAATTTGAGGATCCAGATCCCGAAGTGGTTCGCTGTCTCTTCGTGTCTTCCTTACGACTGTAGAAGAATGTTAGTTGTGTTTTTTCGCTACTCGCAGAAAACGCAAATCAATACAGAGGGAATGTACTCTTCGCTTTCGCTCCGACTGCGCTTGCCTTTCCGCGTGCCCGTAGTCGTGCTAGAGGCTCCACCCTCCCTCTTACTTTCCTCAATGGCTCTTCGAAGTTGCTCCTCTTCGTAAGCTGCATCACGGCTGTTCATCGTTGACCTTCGTCCTTTGGAGATGTGTTCTGCATTCACTTGAGATGTTCTGCTTTCTCGGGGCTTCTTCGAATGGTCTTTGGGTGTAGGTGCAGGCGAGGACTGAGGAGAGTCGGCTTCTTGGCCGGGAAGGTAGGTTGAGTATTTCCGACTATTTCAACCTTGTCAGTGGAGCCTTGGAAGCAGGATGTATTTACATACCCATTGGCGGCTATCGTAATTTGGTGTGAGTCTTTACGACACTGTTCGCAGAAGTATTCTTCTGGGCTCGTGTTCTGGTCCATGAGACCAACGCAACCTCCGTGTTGCCAAACTTTGCAGCCGTCGCATTGTATAAACCAGCCAGTCGCGTCTTCGGCGAAAGCTGCAGAATTCGTGTCGCCCTTGGTACTCCCTTTACTTGAGTCATTGGAGGTGACGGGAAGTCCAGGGTACTCTTGGTGTCCACAGATACATCTTGTTACTTCTTCGTCGGCTTCATCCTCAATTTCGTCGTCTATCGCATGTGTAGCTTCGTCTTTGACGACCTCTTGACTACTCCTAGTTCTTCGCACCTTGGGTTTGGGCGTGCCGTCGGGGTCTTCAGAAGATTGCGATCGAGCAGTGACCGAGCTTCGATGCGAGGGCGGACCCTGATTTGATTGCGATTTAAGCGGTGCGCGGCCGGAGGAGATAGAGGATGACGAGGAATTGGACTGTTGGGGTATAGAGGGCGTGGGCTGTGTAGTGCGTGCTCGCGATGAGCGGCGAGGAGACATGGCCGCAATGTGAGATATCAAGGCCTTTTCAGCATGATGAAGTGTAGCCTCGAGCTTTTGGATGTCAATATGACCTCCACTCTCGGGTGTGACACTTGCAAAGGCAGCTTCGACGTGGGGTTTGAGCCAATTGTGAGGGCGAGAGGAGTATTTGTTGAATTGTGCTCTAAGGGACAGGTAAGCGTCCTCGGTGCAGTGAAAAGCTCGAAGCAGATGTTTTGGTGTGGCAGAGAGACGAATTGAAGGATACTATGAACGGAGGAGCAAGCAAGAAGGTGGGAAGGGAGGAAATGGGCAGCGCTCCAGTCACAGAACAAGTGCGCAACAAGCGCGCTAAACCCGATCAGCCACAACGCGCAGCGGGGTAATTCCGCACTTTTCGCGTGGTGACCAATATGGGATCACTTTTTACCTTATCTTGCCATATAGCCTCACTTATTGCAGTTATGATTCAGTTTCTACTTTCCAACGTATCTGAATGACGGTCTTGCACCGCTTTGAAGCTAAGTGAATCTGTGTGGTAGTCTATCATTGCACTTTTCATCATGCGGTATTGTCCCAAAAGGTAGGTCTTTGAAGAACCAATGAATTGCTCTTTTGGTAACGTCTCATGCGGTAAATCGGGAGTTCGTTGAAATTATCGAGGTTGATCTAGATTGCAAATATTTAATGAAATGAGAATGCCGAGCAGCACGTATTCTAATACCATCAGTAGACTTTCGAGCCCTCAATTCTTCCATCATCAGATCTAGCTAACGCTATTGTCAACAGCTGCTCTAGGTACTCAACGAGTAGGTTATTTCGTACCTTGTCTTACAGCACAACACGAACTCTGCTATCGTGAAAGATGCGAGCACGTGACAAGAGTAGCGTCGTAGACAAAAAAGGATTGCACCGAATACTCGTAGATAGCAATTTTCGTCGAACCGTCCCGAGGGCCAACCCATGATGTATAAAGGCCTTGAGGAACCTCACGAGTCGATATAGAATAGTGAGGGCAAAGAGAAGACCTCAGAACCGGTGGTTCTCGTCAAGCGAATGCCAAGTAGATGCACAATTCTACCCTGAGTAGAGCATAGTGAATACTTTGCCGCACCAGGAACTGAACTGCTTTAGTCATCTATTCTCCGAAATTCTCAGGTGATAATGCGAGTGATAGAGTTGCGAGAAGAAGGGGTAGGTCTACCCAGAATTGTGACGTTGTTGCGAGCGGAGCTGGTAGGATACGATCAAGCTGACTCGGCCAAGTAGCTTTCCTGTCGTCCCCTTAAGCCGCACGTCCCGACGTCTTGATATCGTTCAGGCAAAGATGATATTCACAGTACTGATTCATAACTTGGGGAACAATCGCTCAGCCAGATCATTGACTTCCATCTCTGCTCTGCAGTGGTGTTTGAGCCCTTGACAAAGCTATAAGGTGCCCATTTTAAGCTCCAAAAATCAGATAATTGACACAGGTCCTGGCCAGAACCCTTTCCAGCGTCAACTTGCAGCAACAAGATCTTCAATATCTAGCGAAACAACCACAAGAAATAGTTCCTCGTCCACCAAAGTAGACTTGGGAGGTTGCCTCGAGTCATCTTGAACTACGAAAACTCAGAGAATTATGGAAGAACAATGGCCTGGACATGGGCACGAAAACTTTGGGGATGAAACTGCTTTTCTGCAGGAACCCTGACATCGTTAAGAGGATGCTGACAAGTGGAAGTTAAGTGCCAATTTTAGTTCCGGCACCCGGGCTAAGCCGAATGGATGAATGCACCTACCTCGACACTGACTTTATCAATGACATATTTTGCCGATGACACCTCTCCTTTTCCCATTGGCATTCAGCTCGACTTGTGCATGGTAGTTAGAATATCAGGAGGCTGCTTGTACTCTCACTTGATATCTCTTACCATCTCAAGGAAAGAGACTTCTGGTACGGGCAAGGGCAGTACGTTCTACATTGGTGAGGAAGTCATCCTTCAAGTCGCGGCGGCCTTAGAAAAAACAATAAGCATATTCTGCCATAGCGGTTGACACATAACCTCTTCGAAAGCTCCGTGACTATCGGCTACTGGTTATTGCTTTGCACGGAGAGCTTACAATATTTCGTGCAGGAACTCCTTTCGATACCCAACTGCTTCAGCCACACATTGTATGCAACATTTGCATAAGGCTTGCCGCCGACGATACCAGATAGTAAAGGGCTTGATATTTGAGGCATTGGAGATATCCGGTCACAGTATCAGAATAACATGGCTACAGCTGCACTAGGTACTATCAACACCTTCGCATTGAGTTCAACCCCAACCAACCCCCACCCCGTCCCCCAACATACGGTCGTTTCTGTTTTGCAGCACTATAAACATCACTCCCTTGACTATCACCATTACTACTAAGAGCATTTTTATCCATTCTCTACATCGCTGACATGGCCCGAATTCAATTTTTTCAGGTGTCACATATTCGCCCCCTTCTCCATTAGAATTACCGTACCACGATACTACCTCGATCCAATACCCAGATCGTCCCATACGCCCTCTACCGAAGAGACGTTTACGTTCTCGGCTGTCATCCGAGGTTGCAGACTCGATATTGTATCCTACAGAAGCCGCAACATCAAAGCCGCTCTTCCAGGTTCCTTACAACGATTCTACCAGACAAACGAACGGTGTGAACCAAAATGGGTCTCTAGCTCAGCGTGGATCATCCAGTGTGGACAAGGAAGATGGTAAGCAAGCAGGGAAGGATAGCTACCAATTCAGGGGGAATGATCTTGGCAGCGACGACGAACGAGAGATAGCCGGGCCACGACAGCGTCAGAGGCCGGCAACGGGGACCAGTGTCTCTTCTAGAAGCATCCATCCTTTCACAAGGAGTGACGGATCCAAGTTCGTCAAGCCCGCTATACCACAGTCAACGGCTTCTTCCAATGACTCGGTTGATGGTTACGATTCGTTTGAGAACACGAACAACAAGAAGAAACGCAAGATACCCACATCAGGAACTCTTGGCAGTCACCAATCATCACTTTCTGCCGACATGGCCTCAATGGGCATATCTTCAACAAGAGATATCGACGTAGCACAAGCAGAAGCTGATAGTGGTGTTGGGCACTACTATGGCACAGGGAGCTCGGCAGTTCCGGCTGTTTCCTCTGGTAATGGAATATCAGGGGCAGGGAGAGGGCGTTATGGAAGAGCTGGCACCCGGCATCATAGCGGGCGAAGCCCTTTGGGGGTCTCAGTCAATGGGTCAAACGCCCTACAGGGTAGTGGACCAAGTTATCGGAGGAATTTACTCCCCAGTGGCAGCGCTGCAGTGAAAGGTACAATGTCTTGACAATTGTGTTGTACTTGCTGGTCTAATGATTCAATAGAAGCTGCTTCTGGACAACCGCCTGACCAAGGCATCATCTCAGCAGCTATCGCAAATGCAGCCGCTCTACCTTCAACACCCGTGAGAGGTCAGGAAAATATGAGCCTTCTCGAGCAGCCTTCCAAGAAATCTGGCTCCGCAAAGACTCAATTCACTTTCACTTGCGAATCGGACTCTGCAAAAAGCATGGTCTGGCCGGATGCACAAAGTCCTACGCCAAGTACAGGTCTATACGATGACAATGCGCGTAATTCTAGACTGCGCGCCTCACAAAATAACAGGGACTTCGCAACTCAAGGAACCCAAACCAGTCCGAATATGGCGGGCCAACCAGGTCAGCCTGCTTCTGGGCAGCCCGGTGTCAGTCAACAAGCTCCGCAGCAGCCGAGAAAACCGCGACGTTCCCTCAAGAAGCAGTATGCCATAGCCGCTCGTGATCGCCGTCTACGGCAAGAGTACGCCAACTATCATCATCCTCCCAAGGAGGAAGACGTATGGATTTGTGAATTTTGTGAGTACGAGAGCATATTCGGTGAGCCGCCAAGAGCTTTGATCCAACAATACGAATCCAAGGATCGCCTAGAACGCAAACGTCTAGCGGAGAAGCGACGTCTTCTGGAGAAGGCCAAGATGAAAGGCAGAAAGGGCAAGAAAGGGAACAAGAATGCTGCGAAGCATGCCAACGCGGCAGCGCAGGCACAACAGCCTACTCAGAAGCAGCGATACGATCAGCAGCCAGGAGACCCAGTTCTGATGCAGAATCAAGGGACGCAGAGTGACGAGTACATTTTGGATGATTACGATGAAGGTCCCACACCCGTGCCGAATCTGCCTCCTACGAAGCTCCCCCAACAGCCAATCGCCCAAGCCCGCAGTGGAAGCTCTCGTGCTCCTTCGGGCAGTGGAGCCACTGGACCGGCAAGCGACAGTCGAAGGGCATACTTCTGAACCCTAGGCTGGCCCGCTACCTGTGCTACTGCCATTATATTGCCTGCGCTTCACATTTTCTGCATTGAGCGAGCATAGTCTGAGAACCTTTTCATGCATGGTCTGTTGTTTCAATGTGCGTCTTGTCATTCTCTATGGTCCAGATATGCCAACGCTCGCACAACTCCACTCCCATAAATGGTCAGGCTCCCATTGTACAAATTGATAGATTGGCGTTGCTCCTAGAAAAGGACAAACCATCGTTGGTGAAAGAGTGGGCCAATTGCTATTCAGAGAGTACACTTCAGTAGTAGATAGTATTTTTGGAGAATAAATACGAACAATGTCTACATAGCACGAGAGGGCAGTATATATTTTGCACCATTGTAAATCAAACGACGCTAAAGTGGAGTCGCTAGCGCATCCTAGCCGCTCCATGTGTTGGCCTCCTCGATCCTCGATCCTTCGCAGTAGCTCCGTATCTGCACCATCACTAGCAGCTATATCATTGAAGGGGAAACACCTGAATCAGCGTCTTGTATCCTGCCTTGATAGCCTCCACCACATCTATCTTTTCCGACCTCTGCGAAGCTTAACACGGCAACCTCAAACGATGGATCGACCATTGGAGGATGTAATTTCCGAACGACAGGTAAGTCGTTCTTCATTGTACCGAGACTCTGCTGCAACTGACGCTTCGTGCCTGAAGAGAAGAGGCACCCGTGGCGGTCGAGGTCGCCGAGGGAATAATTGGCCGCGAGACGATTCAAGAAAGGTAATTGTCTCACAGCCTTCCTCCGGGCCTTTGGGTCGCTGCGCCATGAGGCTGCCTGTGATTTACAATTGCAAGGACGGAAACTGACGGTGTTATACACTAGGTTCTTCTACCTCATATTCCCTCCTACGTCGCCTGTAGCATCCATGCTTGACCGCAACGGACAATACCTCCATTACGGGCGGATGCAGCATTCGAAACACAGCAGTGCTGTTCTACTTAAACATACATGACAAAAAGCTGACCTAGGCTTCTCTCCTCGTAATGAATAGTGGAACAACAGGACCGATTCCACAGAAAACATCGACACGTGCGTAATGGCGTCGTTTATTGCGGTAAGGTCCGTCACTGATCATGGAGTAGCGATTGGGTCCACGATAAATACGATGATGACTCCCATACCGCCCGTACGTTAAGTAGAGAAAACCTTCCTCTTGACAGCAATTGATAATACGCCAGCCCGACAGCCCTACCGTCAACCGCGCAATGCTCGCAATGATAGATATTCACCAGAGCCTGAAGCGTTAGACTTCCTGATGATAGCACGCTATCCCCACGATCTGACATTGTACTCCCAGAGCCTCAGCCGGAGCTAGACTCCGTGTCGACAATCTCCATTACGACCTTACAGAGGACGACCTCGAAGTACCTCTCCAACACCTTCCTCTCTATACATCCTACTGACATGTCCCAACCAGGACCTCTTCACCCGCATCGCCCCCGTAACCTCCCTCTCCCTCCGGTTTGACCGCGCCGGCCGGTCATCCGGTACCGCATTCGTAACCTATCCGACAATTTCGGCCGCCAACCGCGCCATCCGCGAGTTCGACGGCGCAAACGCAGCCGGCCAACCTATCCGCCTCACCCTCCTACCCACAGCCCCAAGCGTTGACCTGATTCGCGGCCGAGCAGGAGCAGCACCCCGAAACCCCTTCGATACAGCGGTCAAACCCGGCCGCAGCCTCTTCGAGCGCATTGACGACCCAAATGGCAGAGCAGTGGGAAGAAGTCGAAGCCGAAGCCCTGGGGCGCCGAGGAGGACGGACGTTACGAAGCCGCCGCCTGAGGGCGTGGATAGGTATATTCCACCTGCGAATGGGAGTAGGAGAAGGAGGAGCAGGACTCAGAGCCCGAGACGGAGAAGTCCTGTGAGTAGGAATAGAAGTCCGATTAGGGGACGGGGCAGGGGTCGAGGAGACGATAGAGAGAGGGGCGAGAGGGGCGAGAGGGGCCAGAGAATGGTAAATGGGCGCCCACGCAAGACGCAAGAAGAGCTGGATAAGGAGATGGAGGATTATTGGGGTTCTACGAAAGCAAATGGAGAGGCGAATGGAGAGGCGAATAGAGCTCAGCAAGCGGAGGCGCCTGCACCGGCTGTGGAGGATGACGATATTGATATGATTATCTGAGGGAGTGTTTGGAAAAGTCTGATTACGGGACGGCCTCTTAAGTGGAAAGCGTTGTGTTGTGTTGGCAAGCGTTGGGGGTTATTGTTAGAGAGCAGTTGAGCATGTCTATAGCGTCAACGTGCAATCCTACCTTCGTTCATTAACATATACAAGAAAGTGGTCCAAGGCAGCAACGAGAGTTTATTATCCTATGCCCCAGTGAATACGTGGAGAATTCGAAGTTAGCATTGCGCTTTTAAGGAACAAACACAAGCGCAGATTGGGCGGAAAACCGCCCTATGAAGAGTGCAGCTAAGAATTTGTTCTAACCGTGTATCTGTATCATTGCGTCTATCGCGATACATAAGGGGTATCATCATAGCTATAGTGACACAAAATGCAGTAGGTAGCCGCCCCCGTCATGATTTGCATCCGATGATATCAACCATGAAACTCCATCTCTGTGATGCCATGATGCCAGAAGAAGAAGAACAAGAAGAACAAAAAGTGCTGCAGACGTCTTAAAGTATCAAGTGTCGAAGTGAACGTCATCCGGTATCCTCAATGCTTCAATCGTCCTGCTCCAAGGAACGGAAAGCAGGTTACCTCGAACCCCACAGCCCGTATGCCCCTTCACAGAATTTCCACAACTTCACTGTCCCATCTTCACTCCCGCTTGCACATATCTTGCCATCGGGACTGAAGCCTAAGCTCCAAATCGGCCCATGATGTCCTTTCCAGACATCCAAAGGCTCTCTCGGAGTACTGTCGCCGTCCAGATCCCATACCTTGACCCACGTATCCTGGTTGCCGCCCGTAACGAATTTCCGCTCTCCTTCATGAACAGCTACTGATGCGACTTCCTTGGGTAGGGTGAATGATTTAAGGAGTTGAGCGGGTGTGGTGCCCGAAAAGAAGTAGGCAGTTTTCCCCGCTGCAACAGAGAGGGTGGACATGGAGGGATTGAGTTCGCAGGAGCCGATGGGGCCGTCGAGGGTGTATGATGCGATGGAGTTGCGGGCGCGGATATCGAACCAGCGGATCTGTTTATCCTCACATGCTGTAATAAGGACGTTCTGGTTGCTGCCCCAAATGATGGATCTTATAGCGCTCTTGTGAGTGCCAGCACCGATCTCGAAACCTGGTGGGTTTGGTGCGTTGGTGTTACCATTTTTGAAGGTAGGGCTTGTGGGGGAGGAGGAGTCGCTGTGGGGCTCGTTGCCTGAAAGAGAGAGGTCGTAGATCATGAGCTTCTTTTCGAAGCCGCCGGTTGCGAGGATTTGGGGGCGAGGCTGGGAGGGAAATGCGACGGCACGGACGATGTGCGCCTGTTGGAGGGTGTGGAGGCATTCGCCAGTATGGGTGTCCCAGACCTTGCTGTCGAGAGTTGATTTTTTAGCCACATTCATGATCCGGGGTATGAAATGATAGGGCGTACGCTGAGAAGTCTGCAGATGCTGTAGCTGCAAGTGTGGCATCGCTCGAGAGGCGAGCTTGCCAACATGCTCCTTTGTGACCAATAAATGTTCCAATCCTGTTTCATCTTAGTCGCCTTGCCGTGTATTGCGGGAAAAGAGCAGCCCACCAGTCACCAGTCACACCATCTCGTAGCATAGGGTTGTTGTCTAGCAACTCTCAGTTATTGTCCTTGGTCACTGCACGAGCTTATGATGCACACCTTTGCAAGCCGAAATAAGATAATATTGGTTGTCATCAACAACGTCTGAAAAGCTCAAGTGAGTCACAGGGCGAGAATGGCCATGGCAGGTCAAAGGCACTGCCTTAGCTGCTTCTGGTTACATCGTTAGTACTCTGTGTTTGATATTGGATGTCTTGATGCAGAATCTTTGAGTGTGTACTTTGCTGTGGCATAGGCGGCATGGCAGTAGGAGAAGAGCAAAATGAAGCCTCACCAGAAGCCATGTGAGAGAGAAAGCTATTAATTTGAAGGAAGAGGAGCGGTGTGTAGACAGAGTATGGGTAGATCCTGAAGGGCAGCAGAGCTCGAGGGTCGAGATTGGAAGGGTATGAGCTGCTGTAGAAGCTGTAGAAGTTGGCGTACGAATGCTATAGGGGCATGTGATGTCTCACAAACGAGGGTGGGCAGAGGCTTTGTTCGAAGCAGGTACTGGTGATTCACTTTATGCAAGTTCGTAAAATCGTAAGATGGTGATGGTGCTGAAGCAAACTCTGCTCAACTAAGCGAATAAGTAGTCGAGACTATCGCAGACCTCCAAGACAGGAGCAAGTCAAAAGAGTGGGTGAGGAGAAGGACAGTATGAGAAGAGTGAAGTGTGGTTCACTGGGAAGAGCATGCGGAATGATGCAAAGAAGGCTAGCCTGTGGAGCCGCTAGTGCCAGCCATACACCGACGACATCTCCTCAGATCACGCTTGTATTTTCCGAATCTTACCCAACAATTCAGTAATATATCTTTGAGAAGTCTGTTATAGTACACTGCACTTACGTGCACGTAGCATACTTCAGAGAGTCTCTTGCCGGTGCGCTTGCCACAACCGAAGCTCTGAGCGGATCGATTCAGTGGATCCTTTTGGACAGTCCCCTTTGGAGTCCGATCTCCTCAAAGCTGTCTTGCGAGACTTCTGGACGTACTGTCCTCGTGCTTCGCTTCTCGAAATCTGGCCTTGATGTCACTTAATCTATGACCGAAGTTAAACATCATACAATCTGAACCATTGTACAATGAGAATGAACGAAAGCGTGGGCTAAACCCCTTCGAAGCGTGGCAGATCAGCACCATCTTCCTAGATCTGAACAATGTCTGTTATGATTTGCCTCTTAACGAAATCTCAAGAGGAGATCCCCGAGTTACCTCGTCTTCTGACAGGCGTGCCATAGACCACTCTCAACAGCTGCGGATAAAGTGGAAAGATAGAAGGCCTACACAAGTGTCCTAGTCATCCCTAGCCATCCAAGCCGATTGATGGAACTCAAGCCTCTGGGATGTCGACCTCGAAGGGGTTCTGCGTACGCGTTGTGGCATGAGACCTAATGTCATGGATATGCTCTCGTCCCTGGCGAGTCATCTATATCATCAATCCGTTGATAATCTTCAGAAGCTGGTTCGGTTGAGAATGAATCGTGATTCCCTTCCATTTTTTCCTCTATTTCAGGCTGATTCCCATACTTTGCCATTGCCAGAAGGAATGTCTTCCTTTTGGCAGACATTTGTAGTGTTCTTCGCCTAGCCTGTTGCAAGTTCGATGGTGCTCAACAGCAGTTCATGTTCTTCACGGGAGGGGCAATTTCTAGCTCATTGGCAATCGCAATTGCTGTTCTCGCATTTCAAGGTCCTATCTGGAGCAACACTAGCATACTCTAATGGGGTACGGACTTTATTCCATGAGACTATACCGCTTTGCAGCTCCAGCTACCTTGGTGCTTTAACGCGTTAAACTTCACCATCATCGTGTAGAACGTTGCCCCTTCCTTCTCCGCAAATTGTTCTTTGTCCTTGTTTCACAGGTTCCCTTCGCTTATAAGCCACTGTCGTCGATATGCTAGGGTGATAACTGGATGGGTTGGGTACTGACAATGCTCGTGATATAGAGCAGGCTTTCAGTTGAAGCCCCCTTTGTGGACTTGGTTCAGTCTGATGATCAGCCTGGTCATCGATGAGGGCAAGCAAACAGTAGTCTGCTTGTACATTAGTTCGTATCAAACAAACAAGGCTATGGTCTTCTACCCATCGGCCATATACCTTAACATATGAATTTGAAATTCGAAGATCTTCTACGGTTACTAATCCTCCAATACGTACTCTGTTACGAAGTGAACTAGCGTAGATTGTTTATCAAATAAAATCCGGCCCTAAATCCAGTCGTACCTCAAAACTCAACAAGCAACCATGAGCGCGGATTATAAGCTTGCTGCCTCCCTTGAGGGGCATGAAGACGATGTAAGTTTAGAGAACTACATGCAAACTATGTAGATGCTACGGGCTATAACAGATTCAGGTTCGCGCTGTTGTTTTCCCTCATCCCTCCGTCGTCCTCTCCGCCTCAAGAGATGCCACAGTCCGTCTGTGGAAGCTGCTCTCTCAGAACCCTCCTACATACGACTGCTCGATATCCTCACACGGTTCTGCCTTCATCAACGCCATCACATACCTTCCTCCTACCTCAACCTTCCCAGATGGGCTCATAATATCTGGTGGCAAGGATACCATAATAGAAGTCCGGCAGCCTAGCAAGCCACCTGAAGAGAACGCCGAGGCTTTACTGCTGGGGCATAGTCACAATGTTTGTGCACTGGATGTTAGTCCTGATGGGAACTTTGTGGTTAGTGGAAGCTGGGATGGCTCGGCGAGGCTATGGGGAATTGGAAAATGGGAGTGTAATGCAGTGTTGGAGGGCCATGATGGGAGCGTATGGACGGTGCTTGCCTATGACAGGAAGACAATCATTACAGGTGGGCTGAGTAGGCAGGACGCTTTAAGCACAGGTCGGCTGACAAGGGTTACGAATAGGCTGCGCGGACAAAGTTATAAGAGTCTTCGATACAAGGGGCAAGTTCTCGCACGCCATCAAGGGTAGTATAGATGTCGTAAGATCTTTATGCCGGGTGCCCTCAAACCATCCCTCGGGAGCGGACTTTGCTTCAGCCGGCAATGACGGGGTTATCAGATTATGGAAAATCGATGGACGCCAGGTTGGCGAGCTGGTCGGTCATGAGAACTTCATATATTCCCTAGTTAGTCTGCCAAGTGGTGAGCTTGCGAGCTCAAGCGAAGACCGAACGGTACGGATATGGAGGGGAAGTGAATGTGCACAAACGATCACGCACCCTGCAATATCAGTCTGGGGCGTAGCAGCCTGCTCAGAGAATGGAGACATTGTCAGCGGAGCCAGCGACCGGAAAGTACGAGTTTTCAGCAGAGCAAAGGATCGACAAGCAGGTCCTGAAGCCCTACAAGCGTTCGAAGGCGACGTGAAGTCTTCCGCAATACCCCAGCAGGCAGCCGGCATTCCGAACAAGGAGCAGCTGCCTGGTCCAGAATTTCTACAGTCGAAGTCAGGGACTAAAGAGGGACAAGTCCAAATGATCCAGGAGGCAGACGGCAGTGTCAGTGCTCATCAGTGGTCGCAGGGAACACAGTCCTGGATGAACGTAGGGACAGTCGTCGACGCGGTCGGCAGCAGTGGAAAGAAAACATCACATGCGGGCAAAGACTATGACTATGTCTTCGATGTTGACATTGAAGATGGCAAGCCTCCGCTCAAGCTCCCCTACAACCTCTCGCAAAATCCATACGAAGCAGCAACTACATTTATCCAGAACAACGAATTACCAATATCATATCTAGACCAAGTCGCCGCTTTTATCACCTCAAACACGCAAGGAGCAACCATCGGCCAACCATCCCAGGGACCAGGACCGTCAGCGTCAGACCCATGGGGCGCTGGTGCATATCGCCCAGGAGACAACTCCAACACATCAGCGCCACCACCCTCATCATCTCTTGGATCTCGCCCTAAAGTTCTGCCCCAAACAACCTACCTCTCCATCAAAACAGCCAACCTCCGCACCGTCCGCAAGAAGATCGAAGAACTAAGCTCCCAACTCATAAACGAAGGCTCAAAAGACATCTCCCTAGACGCCAAACTCCTCTCCGACCTCGAAGGCATGATGAAACCCCTCGAAACTAACCTCTCTAGCACACCTACCTCCAATTCAGCTCTCACCCTCGGCGTAGCCTTGGTAATCTACATCCTCACAACCTGGCCCCCCTCCCACCGCCTTCCAGCTCTCGATCTCCTCCGCTTGCTCGCTGCCGCAACGCCCGCAGTAGCCGAATATCGATCAGACAACGCCAACATTGTCGACGTACTCGCTTCCGGCGGCTTCGAAGATAGAGACAGAGAAAACAACATCATGCTCTCCATCCGCGCCTTCGGAAACCTTTTCGAAACACAACAAGGTCGAAACCTCGCAGACAAGGAATTCGAAAAAATCCACGAACTCGTCAAATCTACTTCCTCTGGAACCGCGAACCGTAACCTCACAATAGCAGTAGCGACGTTATATCTCAACTACGCCGTCCTCCTCACCTCATCCTCCCACAGCTCGCTGCCTTCATCGCTCGATCGCGGACTAGCACTTCTCGACGATCTCACCTCTCTCATCAGCACCGCTGTAGACGCAGAAGCCGTCTATCGCGGTCTCGTGGCTGTTGGAACGCTGTTGAGTCTTGGGGAGGAAGTAGTGGAGGCTGCGAAGGAGGTTTACGATTTACCTGCTGCATTGGGGAAGGCGGAGAAGGCTGTTAGGGAGCCGAGGGTTAAGGGTGTTGTTGGGGAGATTAGGGGGTTGTTGAAGGGTTAGGATGGCTTTTACGCAGGTATGCATACGTAGCTTAGATGAATTGCTTGCGAAGCATAGCACCATAGAACTTGCATTGGTCTAATTCGACTCGAAAAGAAGGTTCTATCTATTAGTACAATGGTGAGAAGGTGTCTGACATCATGAGATGGTACACATGCTATGCACCGAAGAGGTCTCCTGGCCGTGCTGTGCTTGGAACGAACTCCCGTCATCTTACAGGATCGAGAAAGAGGTCTCGTCCTCTTACAGGATGATCCGAGTATCCGAGACAATCTCACTCCTCTCGATTATCTCCACGCATTCCAGTCATCGAGAGAGCATCCATTCTTAACATGTTGTAGGATCGAAAAAAGTACTGAGAAATGATCGTTCCTCCTGACCATCTGGAAAAAGTCTTGGCTCCTCCACTCCGAGCTGATGTCGTATAGACGCAAGTCTTCGTCATTCGATCACCCCAAATCCCATATCATTATCTCCCGCAGTATCACCTCCAGCAGCACCTTGAGTCGTCCTGCTAGTCATCTAAGTCATGTGAGACAGTAGTCCTGGATCAGCGAATCGGACCTTCTTGGCTCGTGGTGTATCTTTCTTGTCCTCAATCAGACCCAACGGAGCGAGACCCGTGCTCTGTGACGCGTTCCCGCTCCCCTCAGCACCACCAAGGCCACTGCTCCCTTCTACTTCATCCTCCTTTGCAGTCTCAATCTCCACATGCCTACGCTTCTTGAGACCAAGACCTTTAAATTGGGATATAACGCCTCTGTAGGCTTCATTGTCTTCTTCCGGGTTTGCTGCGCAGGAGAGGTCATCATCTGCCTTGTGGGATTCAAGATCAGACTTTGCTGCGGACTCGTTGTCTGCGTCATTGTCGGAATCCATGCAAGTTCCTGGACCTTTTAATCCTAGGTGTATGTCAAATTTAGCGAAACTGCCTTTGCTAAGGCTCGTAGAGGGAAAGGGTGAGGGTGGCGGCTCTGCGGCTGTCGAGTCAGGCGTGTTCACAATTGCCTCTTTGGTAGATTTAGGTTTGGAAACCTCGCCAGTGTTGACTAGTCGAAAACGGTTGTTGAATTTGCCGTGGAAGGGCCTATCAATTCCTGTAGCTGCGAGAGTCCCTAACTTTAAACCGAGATCATTGTCTCCGCTTTGAAGAGAGGTTCCGGAAAGGCTGGTATCGGAAAAATTGTCCCCAAAGGCAAGATGTATGAAGGGCTGCTTTCGCTTTTCCACTAATGGCAATGAAGCCTCGGGATGCTTTCCAGAATTCTCATCAACAGCACTGGCGCTTCCCTTCTTCTTGGCTTCGAGAACTGCATCCATAAATGGTAGTGGAGCTGCAGGATACTTCCCTAGATTTTCATTGATAGCAAAGCCGCTCCCCTTCCGCGATGTGGAGTTCTCTCCTGTGACTGGGGCAGAGTGCCCACCAAACCCGAGCAGAGAGGCGACTGGTGCTGACGCTCCTTCTAGAACATCTCGATACTCAGCACCAAAGTCATACTTGGAACTTTCGTCTTTCTTGAACGATCGCTTCTTGACCTTTTCCTCGTAGGATTCTTTGGCCCCGCCTGCTAGACTCTTCGGCTTTAAAGCCCCAGCTTGCAAGATGCTCAAAGGAGTCAGAGCTGCCATTTGTGCATCCCGTTGGCGCCAATTCTTCACTGGCACCTTCGACGTTGTTGGGAATCCCGGGAAGGCGAACTTCTGTAGTTGTTCTACCACCAGTCAGCGAATGTTCGACGGTAGTGTATCCTCGCCTTGCGAATTGGGAGATGATTGCAGACTAGAAGGGACGTGAACGATGGTTACTGTGCTCGGTATGTGTAGGTTCAGAACGTACCTTGACTTCTATAGAAGAATTGAAACCTGGCAAAGACCCCTTCGTCCTCCTGATATGGTGAGATTTCCGTTATTTGGATTGGCTCTGGCTGTATGACTGCCTTCCGAACAATAGCAGTAGCATGGGTGATCTCCCCAGTAACGTCGTCCATATTAGTGTCGTCATCCTCGTCTTGTACTTCTGGAAGGTAGTTGTCCTCGTTGTATCTGGTACCAAGGGTTATTCGAGATATTTCTACCAATATCTGACCGACTTTGCTCCCCTCATTCTGCACTGTTTCTGGGACACTGAGCCCTGATGACTGCATAGCATCGATGAGTGCGTCCTCATCATTGCTTTGCTCCCTGGGTACGGTCACTGGACCTGACAGATTCAACGTATTGAACACCCTCTCGATGGCCTTATCCCTGAAAACCCAGCCATACTCAGCTATTCTCCCGTCGTTTGTCTGGGTCGAACGGTGTCTAAACCAGACTTTACCATCAGGTTCATCGAAGTCACTATCATTCGGGTCTGTATAGACAACAATTTCCCGCTCAGGTGTTGTCCGGCCATCGAGGTACAAGGCAGCCAAGAACGAATATGGTGGCACTGTAGCCTTTTCATAGCCGTCAAGTGGAAATGAGGAAGGTAGATGGCCATGACTGTATTCCAGTCGCTGGTGTTTCTCATCAGAGCCTGCACGCTTATGTCGGAAGTTATCGCTCACTTTATTTTTATTTTGTGCGTAATCCGGGTCCACGTAGGGTATATTTGGCTGCACTGAGACCCGGAAAGCTGCATCTGTTATTGACTGAATATAGGCAGAAATTTGATTGGTCTGCCTTAGATGACGTATACCCCATTCTGGCAAGTTGTTTCCACGACGATCTGTCACATGAACAGTGAGACCGCGGAGTTGAGGCATACTTGGTAGTGTATAGCCGGTCAAACTATCACCGTGTCAGGTATGCAGCCTTAGCAATCAGTCAGGTACAACGGAGTGTTACTGGTACAAGTATTGATGTCAAAGGTTGTAGCCTATAGAACTTACTATCCAAGGGGTGAAGCAACGTAGTTGTAGTAATATGTCTGGCGTTGATGATTGTCGATGAGTTGGAGCTGGGGGTTGTCCGGATGTTGTGAAAACCCCCGAAGTAGCACTTCACACTAAGGTGTTGATATTGAACGGCAAGACCCTATATTTTCAATGCTTTGAAGGCCAACTACCTATATATCGGTTATTATTCGGCTTTCGTTCCTTTGTACAATATCACTTTTTGAGACTTAGACCAGTCCTCACGCACCATGCCAAAATCTTGGGTATCATACGGGCATGTTAGCTCCCCAAACCCCTAAGTGAATACGTCTCTAAGCTTTTAAGACTTGGGTACTCCTATTTCATATCCTAGCATGACCTCCGTAGAGCTGCCTTCCCATCCTCTGTTTCCAGCTGCAGAAATCAGATACCTACATGTGGGATCCATATAAAGATGAGATACAACGCCAGTCCGATGCCCCGGGACAATAAGAAAAGGCACTGTCGCATGCTTGAAGATCTGCTTTTCTTGCAGGTCGTAGAGTCGTAAGATATCATGTGATGCGCTATACATTGTTAGCTGTGCCCTCTTGATTGTCATGTTTGAGACGCCTAACCAAATAAGATGACGCCCGTTAGGCATGGCTCGCAGAGCGCTGACAGCTCCACTATTATTCGGCAGCTTGAAGCTCCTCTCTGCACCTCGCAGGCCTTTGTGTAAGCTGTATTCGTCCACTGTTCCGTTTCGCCTACCAGCATAAATGAAGTTGCCGTCTGGGGACCATACTGCGCTTGTACACCATGGAGGCACATTTCTTCCAGGAAGCATCTTAGCGATAGGTTGGGTTTGTCGCCTGTCCCATATACGGAGACTTCCATCATGACCAGCGGCAAGGAATGTCGAATCTGATGTTTGGGGAGCTTGTTCAGTGTCAGTGGACTTACTTTCACCCGTTTCACCGTTTTGTGGCAGCTCTTCGGCGTGAGGTAAGCCGTTTGCTAGGGTTCCTGTTGAAGAAGAAGAAGTTGTTCCTGGACAGGCAATTCGGTCTCCTGCAGGTTCCGGCTTTGATGAATCTTCAGCCCCCGACTCACCATTGACTAGCGTCGCGGTCGAAGCTCGGTCTGCGTCTGGCATTTGCGTATCATCTCCAGTGTCTTGATCTTCTCTTTCATGTTCCTGTTCTTCCTGGTGTTCTTGTATGCCGTTGGCAATCATTCGCGTAAAATCATTGTCGTTGTCACCGAATAGCGAGTCTCCATCCCCAAACAAGGAATCATTAGGAGAACCCTCGTCTCCATTGTTAGCAGGGTCGGCTGACGGCACAGGGTGTTTGTTTTCACCATCACCACCGGTGTCGAGAGCTCCGTTTGGTCGTGGCTTTTCATTGGTGTCTGTAGACAAGGTGTTGCTTGTTTCGGCGATATCGCCGGAAGCTTCTGGAACTGGCAAGCTAGATAGTGGCCGGATCTCTAGTGCAGATATTTGTCCTCCACTGCCTTCAAATTTGCGGATGGTCTTGCCAGTGTTCAGATCCCAATCGAGGACGACCTTATCCCAGCTGCCGGATAAGACAGACTTTTCGTCTTGGGCTAGATTCAGAACCGAGACGGCAGACGTATGACCACGCAGACACGCTATCCGCTTGCCTTCATCATGCCGAACAGATTGTAGATTGATGCCCCCAGATTCCAGTCCCGACAGAAGCCATAGACCTTCACGCTGTACTGCGAGGGAGTAGACGGAAGAGATCGAAGATCCGTCGTCAGAGGATTTTCCTGCTAGGGGTTTAGTACTGCTAATACGCGGTCTGCTCCAGAACCCTGGAATTACCATTAGACTCCTCGTTGTTCTCCCAGTAGCTCACCAGCACCCCCGCCTTCGTCACACTGTCCACGAAAGGATGTCGTTGAGCGACAGTAAGCGCAGACTTGCCGTTCGCGGTCTCCAAGAAATTAAATTTCCGTATGTATCCATCGTGTCCACCAGTGAACACCCATCGTAAGTCCGGAGTCGCTGTTACAGAGTTGATAGATGTACTGTGTGGTGCTGCGATTGTAGGCACAATATCATAGACTGAAGCTGTTGCTGCCTCTGGGCGTATCTTAGGGAATTCGATGCTGTAACCGTTTGAGGCAGTCGACCCTTGGGTAGGGGAGGGAGATGTGAGAAGCATCGAGGGGTTCGGATGCGATGTAGGTGCAGATGTAGGGCCGCGGGAGCCATTAGGGTCTTGCATAGGCTCGGGCATATTGCCTAAAACAGATGTCTGAGATGCTCCCATGGATTTCTGCCCTCGACTGGGACCATTCCCAATAGAGTCCTGCGAATCGTCCTGATCCTGATCAGGATCCTGTTCATCGTCTTCGTCCTCGTTCTCCTCTTCGTTCTCTCCCTCGCCGTCTGCATAAGCATCTGGCACTTCGTTCCCCTCCATATCCTCATCTTCCCGTTCTTCCATTGGGCCATCTTGGTCATTGTCTGAGCTTCCTTCACTCTCCCTATCATCGTCGTCTGCGCCGAAGGGATCCATGCTGAGTCAGAAAACAGCGCTTGAATCCCTTACACGGTGGCACTGCCTCTTCGATGGTTGGAGTGTCTCTTCTAGCAAGCTCTCGATGGCGCCGTTCAAGATCGCATCTTCATGGCGTGGCCCACTTTCCTGCCTTTTCGTTTAGCCTATTTAAATCGCCTCTGCCAGTCAGGAGAGCCAATCTACATTTCCACTCCTGGGGTGATTGGCCCGGATAGGATATCATAAGCTTTTGTCAATGCCCAGAGACGCAATCCGTTGTATGATACATACACCTCCATGTGAAGATTGATATTAGCGATAGGTAGGTACTAAGGACCTTGAAGCGGGAAGATCGTTAGCTCCCGGTTCCCTTTCGGACTGTTGCCGGTCCCTTTTTCTTCCTTGAGTCAAAGTCACTTTGCAATATCATTATAGGCTAACACGTTAAGAGGTGCTTAGTTATAGAGTGACGTGCATTTTCTGGTTTCTAGATCGGACATGAATGTTCTGGCGCAGTCAATGGTCCTTTTATACCACAGTCACAAACATCGACTTCTCCAAACTTCTCCAAGATTGCAAGTATCTAACCTTCATGTGGTCTGCACGTTGACCAAATGAACATCTGCTTTGGCAACATACCTCATGATGAGATGCCGTTTTCGAACACCCTTCACTAAGATTGATGATCCACAGTGAATATGGGACTGATTCCCCACGAATCATGTTAACCTTACCAAATCTTTAGACCTCATTGACTCCCTACCTTGCCCATAGCCCAACGAGGGGAGCACCATGACTGAGCTTGTGTCAGCGAAGCACCCATCGATCGTATCACATGCATTACTTTGAAATCTTTCACTTGTAGCTAACTACATGTTGGCCTTTGAAGCAAACAAGGCTAAAGAACAACGCAAACATCAGCAATCACATCATGCTAACTAGCGTAAAGCACTTGGCCTTATTTGCACCGCAAAATCCTCAATTGGTATCACCTTTGAGTCTTTAGAGAGCCAGCTGCTCCCTTGAACTCAATCACTAGTACATACAGGAGCGAAGTGAGCTGTCACGGATAAAGGCTATTATGCCATAACATGTACACCCTCAGCAGAAGGCAGCCCAACACTTCCCTATCAAACACTTTGATTTGTCTGATCCGCGTCTCACACCAGAGGTTCCGAGTTGAGTCCGAGCCTCAAGCATTCCTAGATCACAACCCTCACGCTTTGACTAATACGCATGATCACACCACTGACTACAGCCAACAACCACACCGACACCCACAACAACGACCATAATGAGAGGTAACAAAGGTAGCAACCAAGGCAACAAAGCCGGCCATCATGGCAGGAAGCCTCCCCATGCTGCCCCACCCAAGCGACCCGATCGTCTTAACGGTCGTGGCAACCGCTTCGGCGAGCTTGATCCTGAGAACACTGGTGATGATCAAAGTCGGTGTTCTCCATCTACTCACTGGTTCTCATTCCTCGGCTTAACTAACCAGCACCATTGTTAGACATGAACGAGTATCTCACTGAGCGCTTTGGTCGCGGCAGCGCCTTTCGAGAACCAGCCAATTCTACAATCACCGCAAGACCTTCGATGACAACAAATTTAAGTATCCGAAAGTACGTCAAGACTCTTGATCGGCCAGTCGACAGCTCCAACTGGACTACCTTCCGAGACGTCCCATCATCCTATGAGATATTTACCCCAGATCGCGCCGACCATGAGGATAACCTAGAAGTCTCCGAGAATATTGTTGTCGGCCCTTACTCCTCTAAGGATGATTATTTAGAGCGGCACTACTCGTTAATGCGAGAAGATGCGGTTGCACCCCTACGAGATGTGGTATCCGAGGTTCAGATGTACCCTCGCCTCACGGAGGAAGAGTCGGACAACAGTGCACATGTCTATGAAAAGGTCTGGTGGTTGCCCAAAAAAATGAAGCATTGATACATTACTGACATCATCAGGTGTTCATTACGGGCTTCACATTTGCCAATGCTGGCATCGCTGCTCGAGTAACCTTTTCGCTGAGACGGTCAGGAAGAAAGGTCAACTGGGAGCAATCAAAGCGACTTTTAAGCGGCGCGATAATTGCATTAACGCCCGCAAAAGACATGTTCAAGACGACCTGCCACGTTGCCGTGATAGCAGCGCGTCCCCTCGAACGTCTTCAACAGAACCCGCCGGAGATTGACCTCTTTTTTGGATCGCCGGATGAGATTGAGATCGATCCCCAACAAGAGTGGGTAATGGTCGAGTCTAGGAATGGCTTCTACGAGGGCCACCGCCATACGCTACAAGGTAGAAGCTTTTCAGAACATGGTCTTTGCCAATGGGACTATTGTCTGTCCAGAGATCAGGTGCAGGAGCAATGAGTCGGGCGGTGTTATCTCATGTTGCAACTTTTACTTCTACATATCCAACGGTATGCTGACTCCAAAACGTACGTAGGTCTGCAAATGCTCGCCAACGAAAAATTCCCACTCTCGGAACACATCGTCGAGATCAAGCGAGAGATTCCACCTCCAAAGTACCTCGAGGAACAACCGCTAAAAGATCTCTCGAAGCTGTTCACCGCAAATGGGGCCGATGTCCTGAACATCAATATTCTGGGCGAGTGGCCAAGCAATTTGCCTAGTGGGTTAGATGAATCTCAGTTGGGTGCCCTTCGGCGTATACTTGCGAAGCGACTTGCCATCGTCCAAGGTCCGCCGGGTACAGGAAAAACTCACGTCTCAGTCATTGCTATCCGATTACTACTGGAAAACCTGAGACCAGAGGATCCACCCATCATTCTCGCAGCCCATACGAACCACGCCCTCGACCAGCTACTTCGTCATGTCTCGGCTTTCGAATCAGAATTCATTCGCCTGGGAGGCTGGACTAAAGATATGGACATCATAAAGCCACGGACGCTATATGAGGTCAAGAACGCCGTGAAACATAGCAACCCGACAGGAAGCTTGAGGATGCCGGCACTGACCAAGCTCAAGCAATTGGCAAAGGATATGATCCAGCTATTGCTCCCCCTTACGGATGGTAGCGAGCCTCTAAAGGCCGCATTGTTCAAGACATATGGAATGATAACCGATGCACAATACCAATCTCTGGTCCAGGGTGCCCGAGAATGGATTAAAGCTGGGGCTGATGACAGCGTCTCTGGCGATATAGCAATGTGGCTGGGCGACGAACGAGTAGAGGCTAAAAAACGAACAATGCCTGAAGACTTTGGCATCGAATTTGAGGAAGTGGACCTAGAGTTCGAGCAGCTCAAAGAAATAGAGGCTGAGAACAAGCTCATTGATGAGGATGATCGTGAGACACTAAGAGGACCCCGAATCGTGTTCAGTGAACCTTTCACAGGCCGTACGTATAATCCCAAATTTTTGGTTCTTACACCGAGATCTGTTCGACGCTTTGAAACAATTTTGCGCGCAATGACTCAACATTCGCTTTCAAGTATGGCGAATGACCTCAGGAGTGCTGACCGTGAGGTCTCTGCAGATCAAAGTTTAGGTGTAAACGAGCATGCCGTCATATCTGAGCTGGAGAAACGAGACATGTGGCAGATCCCATCTGAGTATCGTGGACCTGTCTATCGGCACATGCAGCAGCGTGTGAAGGAGAGCATTCGACAGAAATTTCGGGAGCTCGCGCGTCAGCACGCCGTGGCCTCACGAGAAGCACGAATCGGCCTCTGGGAACTAGACTACAATTACCTCAAGCAAGCCCGGATTATTGGAATGACCACTACAGGTCTCAGCAAATATCGTGGCCTTCTACAGAGCATAGAGCCAAAAGTGGTGCTCATCGAAGAAGCTGCCGAGACATTGGAGGCTCCCATTGCAGTGGCCTGCTTCGAAACGGTCGAACATCTCATACTCATTGGGGATCATCAACAGCTTCGAGGTCACTGCAACGATGCACAGCTTGCCGTTCTGCCCTTCTTCCTTGGTATGTAGCCCCGATCTTATTTACTAGTTGGAGAACAATCCACGTTGGATGAGCGAGTTGTGAGACTGACGACTTACAACTCTGCCTCGCAGGTGTATCGATGTTTGAACGCCTTATCACAAACAAGGTCGATTTCTCCCAATTGAAGCGCCAGCGCCGTATGATACCCGAGATTCGACGGGCGCTGAACCCTATCTACAAAGACCTGGAAGACCATCCGTCCGTTCTCGATCGCATTCCAGTTCCCGGAATGGGTGGTATCAACTCATATTTCTTCACGCATACATGGCGTGAAACGACAGACGCTCAGATGTCGAAAATCAATGAGGAGGAAGCGGACATGATTGTCGGCTTCTTCACCTATCTAGTGGCTAACGGCATGGACTCGCTCAACATTAATGTCCTTACCTTTTACAATGGACAGCGAAAGCTAATACTGAAGAAGCTACGCGATCAACGTCACTTGCTGGGGGAGTATTTCAAGGTCGTTACAGTGGACTCGTACCAAGGAGAGGAGAACGAAGTGGTATTGCTGTCTTTGGTAAGATGTAACATTCAGGGCAAGATTGGGTTTCTGGATGTCGAGAATCGTGTTTGCGTTGCCCTTTCACGGGCTCAACGTGGCTTTTACCTCTTCGGCGACGCTTTGAATCTTTGCAACTCTAGCACACTGTGGTGGGAAGTGGTGAATGTCATGGCTAAAGATCCCCGCCGGGTCGGATTCTACATGCAACTGACCTGTGAGAAACACGAAGAGAGAACCTTTGTCAAGGAGCCGCATGATTTTCGGTCGCTTGATGGAGGTTGTACGAAACCTTGCCGAGAGCAGATGACATGTGGGCACGTCTGCGCACTCAATTGTCACCCCTTTCCCCATGAAGCTGTCAACTGCCAGAAGCGCTGCACTCGGTCTCTTGGATGCGGACATCCATGTACACAGACTTGCTACCTCGAATGCAAATCCGATTGCGATTGCGAAGCTGTCGAACAGCCAGGAGTGCAGCCACTTGACTATGCAAAAGCCGCCCGTACGTCAGTGACAACTCGAGTAGAAAAGAAGCAGGGCAGTGGCTCCCGGCAACCATCTCCAGAGAAAAAGCAACAGCATAGCTCTGCATCCCGCGCCTCTCCGCAGGTACTGGAATACCTAGCGGGGAAAGGTCAAGACATGCGAGGCCATGCGCGAGAAACCCAGCTTTATCGCGATTTCGCGGCTGGTGGTCACGTCGAATCAGACAAGAATCTCGCAGCGCTCGCAGAAAAAGAGAATGCAGAAGCCCGACAGAAACAGCTCGACCAGGAGAGTTACGAGGCCTTGTTTGGTGGTACCGAAGAAGACGCTCTTGCGAAGGAGCTCGATAATGTGAAGCTGGTACGAACGAAGTCGAATGGGAGGGGAGGGACTCGTGGCGTGTGGAAGGGCACGTTTGAGGTGCCACGGTCCGAGAGTATAAGCCCGAAGAAGCAGCAGGAAGGTAATCTGCTGGATTTATGAAGGCCGTGGAAGCACGAAGGGAACATTATCAGTGGGCGAAGCGGGATATTGAGTGCTCATGCTACTCCTTTAGGGACAAGGTTCGGTCAGAAAAGCCATTGAAAGCGTATAACAATGACGTTTTACCTTTCGTGTTCAATTTCACACAGCGACGGTGTCCTACAATACACATGGTGCTACAAGCAAGCTTCAGCGAGATCACTTTGATAGTTGGAGCGCATGGACAAGGCACAGTAGCGAAATGACATCTTCTGAGACATATGCAATGAGACATTGCGTACTGCTCTCTTCTACAACCTTGTGCACGACGAAGTCCAACCGTTCCCTCCCTAGCCTTCCGCAATCTTGATATGGGAGCTGTCTGGATATCTGCTGGTTTCGCCTCAATCAGCCCAATGTAAGGATCCTCGACTGGAAGCGTAGCTGCTCACGTCCAAACCAATCTCATGCACTTTCTTCTTCCGCGAGAGCCCGTCTGCTAATTGCCTCCTGATAATCTACCACTGCTATCAGCTGTTGGAGTGCCGAAATATGGCTCAATCTCGCGTTCTACGCTTCGTCTGGAGATTCAACAGTGCCCTGTCCCACGCAATCGCGTACACAATATAGTGCTCAACGACTGCCGCGCTCATTCCTGCATTTCAGAATCACGATCAACGACTGGGAGGGTAGCAGTCCAAAAGTCAATGCCACTAGAATATCTTGCGCTCCGCGCAGAGTTCGATAGATAGGCTTTTTAACGCAATACTGTACTCGATATGGTACTGAAACAATACCACTTGCTTTCACTACTCAGATATCACGATCGATCTCACTCTGCGTGGCTGCCCAACTCAATACACATCTCTCACATTATCATGTTTCGCTTCATGAAACTTTGATCAACACCAACAATGCTCCAACCAAACTCCGCATGCTGAATGCTGGGAAGCGAGCGTGCAGCGCCCGGTGTCATCCGCTGTATTGGGCTTCCAGCGCCACTTACTCGCGTACCTTTGATGTCGCTCATAGGAGCGCTTCAATCTGACGGGCCCTGCATCGACAGTTCCAACAAAAGAGTTGGTAATAGATGCATCTTCGCATTCTTCAGGCTCGTCTTGGATTCGTCCGTGCGGAGACAGCGCCGAGATAAGGAAACGTGAGGAATTGGACAGGCGAATTGGTCATGAATTGGTTGTAGATGCGCTCATGTGGCAGCCGCACGCACGAACCTCCTCTGTATCTCATTCGTGCGCCACGAAGCCGTTGAGATGTCAAAACTAACCTCCAATCTGTCTTATATGCTCCCGAATTCTAATCTGGATGACCTGCATGGGGGCTGTGGAGAGGCAGGTTTTGCCGTGCAACGTTACTGAAAAGGGAGTATGCCATTGTAGAGCCTTTGCGGCGCAAGTTCGCATTGAGAGCGCTCTGTAGCACAGCGGATGTAGAGCTATCTTCATGGTAGGGACTGTAAGAGAAGTAAAGAGTACACTCGCACTGATTATAGCCAGCTAGAGGCTTCTGTGCGAGTTAATGTAGGTACACCAGTGCCCCTGCTTGAATGATCCTGGCGCAGCTGTACGCCGTAAGATCAGACCTGCATACGAAGGGAAGAAAATGCTTGCTCATTTGCTTGGGTAGAGTGTATTGCATAGGTTCCGCTGTATTGAATGCATCTCTTCTAGTGATGGCGTTCGGTAGCATGAGCATTAGTAATCGCATCCCGGATAACATGGTCAGAACGATGAGCAGGAGAGATGCTCTTGCCCAAAGCCCACATCATGTGTCCTTTGTGAGAATCAAAACAGGTTTGGCAGAGACATCTCCGCTGCTTGACTGCTGATGTCTTAGCGCACGTGCTCGGTTAGGAAGTTCGAAAAGAATCAAGGCCGAACGTAGAGAAACCCGTTCTGGAAATTCTGGACCACCTCCAATGACATCTTCCCACCACGTCTCTGCGCACCGTTAGCATTGGCATCCAGGGGAACATAGCGAGAATCTGAAACACCAAGTCACAGTGCGTTATCCACGTCATTCACAGGGTTATCACGTTGGCCAAAGCGCACACTGAGCAAGGCCGCAGCGGCTAGAGCAGCACGTTTCCAAAAACTTCCAAGAGTGGTAGTGTACGAGGTACCTGAACACACCCACACCAAATCTTCTAGGTCCATGCAACCACACCAGTCGCTGCACTCCACAGTCATAGCGTCCATATCCTGATGCCTTCTACGCAGTCACCACCCTTGACGACGGGATACCCACAAGGCCAGGTACAAAAAGCGGAACGCGTCAACCCCCCAGCAAATCAACAGACAGACAATGTGGCAGGAAGAAGAGGTGCACAAGGTCAACCTGGTGTAAGCCTGCGGTGCCTCCCGCTTTAGTTTTAGCGGAGTCCAACGGTTGCTGGGATCATTGTGTGAGATTCCAATAGCTGCAGATTGGAACCGGCACTACGGAATCCTAAGGAGGAGCTTTCCTCCGGCTTTACGGTCAGTCCTATCCTATCACCAAGCATTTTGCGAGAAGAGACAAAGCCAAAGAAGACCCCGCTTTCCTCCTATAGTATGCCATTTGTCACGGCACTCTGATGCACCACTTCCCGATGAGAATCGAGATGCCAAGACTGGCTTGCAGCGCCCAACGGTCGAAGCAAAAGTCTATTTCTCTGACTTAGCTTCCACCATCTGTTAGTTGCTCGGTACCAAATGCCTTTGGAACCGAGACTCAGTGTCATCACTCTGTCCTTGGGAGCAATGATGCTCAAATCAAGGACGGATCGCGACCCAAATCCCACATGTTTCATCATTCACTTCTTCATTCAGTTTCACGCGTCAGCCACGCGCTTGAAACGTGGCCTTGACACAAGGCTTTTTTTGATGAGTCGGGCTGATTAATTATTTGCTTCCCTCCAGAAATTACCCCTTATCGAAACCCTCGGTAAGGAATCACATACCTTTGGCCTATCACAGCTCACCAGGCGGGGCGTTCAGGACCCAGCCGGTTCCCCCCAAGCGATTACTTCATTTGGAGCGTGGCGCTCGTTGAAACACAGCGTCACCCCCTCTTCATCGGCCTTCAAAAGTCCTGGCTGTTATCTACAATCTTAGCGCAAAGTCCTAAGATTAAGGACCGAGACACGATTGCGAGGACAATTAATATGAGCCAAGACCATAAGCCATTTTTGATACCGTCAAGGCCACGTGTGTAACAAGGTCAGATAATAATACGTCTAGTACGAGTCCTTCAGGAGGCCACAAGATCGGTCAGCAACCAGGATTCGTTCTCTCGATCACAATCGATCGGAGTGAGCAGGAAAGAGAGGTATAGTCTGTCCGCCCATGCATTAGGCCTTGAATTTGCGTAAGCGGTGGCGAATGACTGTGATGTGACAGCAACTCTTGCTCCGTGAAAAGATGCGCCCGTTTGATTGGTGCTGTCACAACAGGGCTGCAGGGACACTGCTGACTCGAGGTCTGCGTTTAGTGTTACCCGAAAGTGAATCATTTCGTCTTCGATTCCTCGGTATTATTACCAACGGCTTTTTTAGTACAAGCGGTCTTACGGACCAGACGAACCCTTAAATCTGGCCATCATACATCACCCATATTATTAAAGTAGGCCATGGGAAGCTTCAAGGAAGAGCCGGCTGGAGATCCTGTGAGTACATGTTTATCCCTGCTTGACCCGGAAGTTCTTCTAGTTCTGCATTACATTATTTTCGACTGCCTGCGGTGTGCGATCTGGTCGCGCGAGGGTAAGCTCCACGCTGCCCTGGCTGCATGAATAGCGCCAAATGGTACGGCCCTCGAGAAGCAAACTTCCCTGCCAACAAACGGCTTTTTGACCTACCCCTGCACCACCTCTTGTACACCAAACCTGCTTCAAATGTTCTCTATCAATACTGCGCAATTGTTGTCATGGTCTTTGAATCTGTATAGCACATATTTGAGCCTTCAATTCATTGCGCCTGACCCATTCACCAAGCTCGGGCGTGGCTGATCGTCCTTACCAACACCAATCACTATCCTGACCCCTCCTACCGCACAGTATGGATGCCCCTGCATGTCATGGAACTTCCCTGTCCTTGCTCTGTTGTGGCTGACTGTTTACAATTTGCGTATTGCTTCATTATCACAAAGCCGTTGGGGACGATGTCACATTGTTTGTTTGTCTATATCGTCGGGCGCTCATCTTCCTCGTTGGAGCATCTCGAGGGTAGATCGATGATGGAAGCAACATGAAGCTGATCCGCCTGGTGTGCATTGTAGCATCATCCCCATCCGCCTCAGCAAGGCTCCCACCCAAAGCAACTTCAACACCCTCGGCCTATAAACCTCGCTCATCCACAGTCGCATCCCAATTCTCCGCATCAAAGTCATCACCCCGGTGCATTCCCGTCTCCGCACTCCTCGACTCACAGTGTCCCGCTTCAGCATCGATCACCATATCCTCCACCGACTGGACCCAACGGTCACCTTCCTCCAGAATACTATACACCTGGTCCTTACGACGCGCCCGTAACAGGGCCTTATTCATCTACTGGTGAGCATTCTGCAGAGAATGGTCAAAGATCGTGAACCTGAAGCTGACAAGGAGGATGCTTAGAAGGAAGCGAAATTATGACTGCCGTCCGCCCATATCAACAAAATGTATATCATACTCCACAATCCAATTCACCAGCCTCGGTAGCTTCGTCGCAAAGCCATGAACAGCATGCGCGCATGTACGCGCAGCCCCCAGCACAAATGCAGCAGACCATGTACGGCTATCCTCAATACCAAGTTCCTCCGAACGCATACCCACAGCAACAGCAACAACCGCATCAGATGATGACTTCTCAACCCCTTCTACCCCATCAACAAGGCCCACCGCCCATGTCACATCAATCTCCCGCCCAACAGCAAGCTATGAATAGTCCGCGCCCACAACCTAAACTTGAGCCTGGAACTATATCCAGACCTATGGATCCAGCTACTCTTCAACGGTCACCGCCAGGCCCCCTGAATTCAAACCAAAGTACGCCATCGGCGGCTGCGCAAAATGCGAACGGATTACATTCAAACCAAGCAGGCGGGCCAGGTGTGAATCCCAATGCAGCACCAGGACCGATACCAGCGACTACTCCCCTTGTCGTACGACAAGACAACAATGGCGTACAATGGATAGCTTTCGAATACTCACGAGACCGGGTTAAGATGGAGTACACCATCAGATGTGATGTAGAGTCTGTCAACACCGATGAACTTTCAAGCGATTTCCGAGGCGAAAACTGCGTATATCCACGGGCATGCAGTGGTAAGGATGGCTACAGAGGCAATCGCTTTCAATACGAAATGGAATGCAATACTGTGGGCTGGGCCTTGGCTGAATTGAACCCATGTCTCCGAGGAAAGAGAGGTCTTATCCAGCGGGCCGTTGATAGCTGGAGAAACAGCAACCAGGATCCCCGGTTACGGAGTAGACGGGTGCGCAGGATGGCCAAAATGAACAATAGAAAAACTGTGGCCAATAGCCACACACCCAACCACATGGCTGGTTCACGTGATGTTGGGGCAGCACCACCGAGCACGACTCCTATGACGGCACCCGGGCACCAGAGACCACCTCCAACAAACATAAGTTTGGCAGGCCAAGCACAGCTGCATCATCATCACGCAAACCCTGACGGAAGCCAGCCTGGAAGTACAGACGATGTCAGCGGTATGTTTCACCAACTGTCATGAATAAGGCGATCTTTTTGCGCGGCTGGCCCGGCTCCATGATCATGTACATCTTATGATATTATACAAAGCCTACCCTAGATTTAACATCATGTATGCTGTTCTGGACGCTTCAACCTGAGATTCTAGCGAACAATCTATCTATATAAGCGAGATAAGGCGTAGGCTGACGATGATGTTTGTTATTAGTGAATGGAGACCTCACCCCTCAACAACAACCAAAGCACACCCCTAAAACAAGCAACGCTATCCGCCCCAACAGCATCTTCTACCCAACCTACCCTATCCCTCCGAGTGCTACCGGCGGGGCCTCAATGCCCCCACAGCTTCATAACGGCATCGACACTATGCCCAATCACACTACCGTCTCCGCATCGACAAATGCTCTTGGGATGTCAACGAGGAATGAAGGCTCCGCTTCTCCAGATCCCTCGCACGATCCTGTCTTCGGCGATATCCCACTTGCCAAACGCCGCAAGTTCGTCGTTATCAACGATGTAGAGAAGAACAACAAGGGCGTCAGAGTGAAGTTTGACCTTCAGACTGTCCCTATACACGAAGCTCCAGACTCTTATCGTAAGATCAACTCTGTGTATCCGCGTGCATGGTATCCGACCCAAATGCAACTCTCGCCACGGTCACGAGGTGGGAAAGGCAGGTTCTTAAAGACGAGGGAGGAGGATTTTAGTGATGAGATGGAAGTGGATGGGGAGGATCAACGGGGAACAGTGATGGTTAAGATGCCCATGTTGGAGGGCAGGGAGGACGAATTTAAGGTACCGGCTCTAAGCAGAAGGGCTAGAGAGAGGGAAGAGAAGCTGAATGATCTGGGATATCGGATGAGTTGGAGCCAGAGTCGAAGTTTTGCCAATAGGGTGCTGTTTCTACAACGTGGTCGTAAGTAGCATTCCACATTCCACATTCAGCTTTCATCTCGTCTCCACCCTTTCACCCCACCGCTGTCATCAATCAACAGGGATCACAGGGTGGCAATCCAATCATATGGTTGTGGCAAACATCAGCTGACAATCACCATAGTTGATAAATACCGAAATAAGATGAAAGAAACACTAGTAGCAGGCGGCCAGGAAGTCTCCACTGTGGCACCACATTTCGAAACAAGGGTCGGAAAGCGCAGGTGGATCGAACGACAAGGGAAGGGAAAGGGGAAGAGGGCCGCGAGTCCATGAGATGATTCGTGGTTCCGCTCTGCGTGAGCAAGCATGGATTGGCTCGCTACCACGAAATGTTTTTCTTGGAGTTGCCGGAGCAGCTTTTATGCTGCCGTCACCTATTACGATCTTGGTGCCGCATACTATGCATATTTTCATTATTCCTTTTGCAGGAGATGAGATGAAAGGACTTTTATGATATGGGAGGAATAGTTCCTAGCTACATCGGAACTCGGCATTTTCTGGCACGGACATCTTGGTGTATTATTCGTACTCTACAGCGTGCATAGAAGGGTTCACTCCCTCATGGGCTTCATAGGAAGGGAATTGGAGGAGCTATGGAAGGGATATGGAATAGAAACGGCCGGTTTATTACATTATGCTGTGCTATGCTGTGCTTTTGGTGAGATGTGTGTAGATACGATTACCTCGCTGGACGAAGTTGATGTCTATGGATGGAATTTGAGTATAGGATATAAAGGAGTTTTGTATTATTTAAGTAAAGGACCGCTTGCTATGTTTGCTTGCTATACCACCCTGCTATGATCGCTTGCTATGTTTGCTCGCTACGCTAAAGCCGATCAATATCACAATCTTGAATCACGGCCGCATGCCTTCCACGTCGGAACAACGTCATATCTTATCCATCTCTCAATTGCAATGTACCTCCCATTCCAGTCCAGTCCATCTCAAGCGAATGTCCCTTTATCTGCTCACCCAGCCTGCCGTCCTTGTCAATCTTCCCTCATATTCACATATCGCTTACTCGTTCCTCCATTTACAACAGTCTGCTTCCACGAGCCAAATGGCCCTCACATCCACCGCTCTCTTAACGTCCATCTCTTCCCAGTTCGTCGTTCGCGTGTGATAGTGGTGGAGCTGGAGGACCTTCAGCAGCAGCAGCCCCAGCACCATCAGGTGGAGGTGGCGGCATAAGCATTCGCCGCTGCGCTCTAATCTCCGCTGTTTTCTTCGCGTATTTCATGATCTCTTCCGCATCCATGACTTTCAGCACTATCACATGGTCCGGAAATTCGTTGAACCGAATGCCATCCTGTTCCAGGCTCTCCGGATTGACCAATTCCCGCTTTATCTTCGTCCAACGAGCTCCTGGTGGTACATTCTTCTTCACCTGATCTTTGTGAGGGGCCACGCCCTCGCGTTCTGTAGCTGGGTGTTCGGGGAACTTGTCGCGAGGCTTGCGCAGAATGCCTTTTGGAGGTGGAGGTGGTTCCTTCTTTTCTTCCTCCGGCGAGGGGGTGACGACGCGAGGTTGGCGGACAGTCTTATCGTCTCCGCTGTCGCTGGAGGAGGAGAAGGATGAGGAGGAGTAAGAGTCTGCATCGCGGGTGCGAGAGTGGTGGCGGCGAGGCTGGTAGCTACGGTGGTGTCGGGTGTAGTCTGGTTCTGGGCGACGCTCGTAGGATGCTTGCTCACGTAGTGCTGGTCCTACGGGCCCAATGAACGCTTCGGCGTCATGTCTGGCGCGCCGCTCTTCTAGTCGTGCTTCGTCGTATTCGCGGTCTTCGGTTGTGCTGGGACCAGTGCTGACGGAGCTTGTTTCCAGTAGGTCGCGCTCAGGCTCTCGTAGGTGGTCTCTTGGACGTCTGCTTGGTCGAATATCCTCCTCATCGTCTCGAGTCCGCCTAGCTGGTCGACCGTCATCATCATCGTGAGATTCTTTGTGGCGATGTCTCCGTATCCCTTCAGCGGCAAGGCCTGTAGCAGCAGCAGCGGCTCCAGCCCCTGCCAACATGCCACTGCTAGAGCGTGGATCATCGTCCTTGTCTCTCTTGTTTCGAGGTTCGTCACGGACCCTGCGGTCTCTGTCTTCCCTATCGTCGTCATGTCTGTGGCGATCATGGTCTCGATGGTGTTTGTGACGGTGTTTCCTATGGCGGTCATCGCTGCCGCGGTCACGTTCCTCATCGTGACTATCTCGCGCTCTCGGCTCGGATTTCTCATCCTCCTTACGTGGCCGAGGTCTCAGCTCTAATTTGTCGTCCTCAGGGGCAATCTTGCGAGATCGGTGGTTGTGCCTCGAGTCTTCCTCTGCATATCCATCATCCGTCGAATGGTGGAGAGCTATTTCTGGGCGAGGTTTGCGAGAGCTAATCTCCCGGTCATCGCGGGCGAAGTCTCTTGGGGTACGGTCATCATCTCTTGCACGGTAACCCTGCCTCAGATTCGCAGATCTTTCAATGTTCTCGAACCCTCTCGTTGAGACAGGAGGCCCGGTATCCCGGTTCGATCGAGGAAGGTATCCGCCCTCTGGGGGAACCATATTTGTTGGTCGAGCACTACTATAGCTATCTCTCCTAGATCTCTGCCGGTATGTGGGGTCTTGATATTTCGATTCTCTAGCATCAGTATACTCAAACCCGTAGTCTCGATCATTGTCACCCTGGCGTTCTCTGACAGCCGGGCGATTGGAGTTTGATTGACGGTATGCATTCTCCCGCGTATCTCTTTCCAGAGGCATTGGCCGACCTGTTTCCGTATTACCCAATGATGAGTGACGAACATGTTGTCGTCTGGAAGAAGATGAAGCGGGCAATAGATCGTATTCGTCATCCCGATGCTCTCTACGAACCTTCATAATGGGGCTTGGAGGTCTGTCGATGGCGCTTGTAATAACCGGCCTTCGAGGATCGGCGCTGGGCACTATCATACTCAGCGGCCTGCGAGTCCTAGATGGATCTTGCTCCAACGTCGTGCGCCGAGGACGAGGGCCAACAGCATAATCGTCTACAGCCGCTCTCCTTGGAGGACTGCGTGCCCGAATTGGAACCACCCTTGGTGCGCCTATGCGCTCAGCACTTGTCCGAGGCGCAGGGACATAGTCCCTGCTGGAACGAGTACTTGACGCGTATGGATCGTAGGCAGATGTAGAGAAGAAGCTGCCAGCAGATGCACGAGGGCCAGGTGGACCTGTTGGAGGATGATAGCGATTCCGCGGAGGAGAGAGTGGCCGGCCGTACGCAGAGCTCATTGTGACGGTGGTGTTATGTTTTCTGGCCTTGAGGGCACTTTGAGAGAATGTGTTGTGCAAATTTCGGCGGCGAGGAGGAAAGGGTCGTGTTTTTCAAAAGAATCCTACGGTTGCGGGCCCTATGTCAGCATTGTGGAATGGCCTGGATGTCAAGGACAACGCACTGCAAGTAGGCTTATCTTGAAGCACCCCACACATAATGCAATTATGCGAATCCTGACGAGCCGCGTCGTCTTAGAAGCTTGGGGGGGGCACGTCCGCTAATGCTGCATGCGCCGCTGGCCTCCTGCACGGTTGGCGAGGTTAAGGTAGCTCTGAATTCTGAATGCGTGGTTGGAGACTCGAAGGTCTTGACGAGAGATCTGCAAAGTTCGGGAACACTACTACTGGTAACCCAAATGTGTTTCAATGATGTTCAAATTGAGGGAGTCTTATGTAGAGGGAAAGGAATTCATCAAATTATACGTATGACGCATTTGGGGAGGCGAAATGTGTCAGCAAGGGTTCTCCCTTGCCTTCAACGGCTGTTTACGCTCCACAAAACCTTTATTTTGTTTCTGTGGCCATTAATTATTGTGTCATCAAGTGTTGAGACCCTGCCTTGGCATTAATTGGTCAAGATATGGCTACGCTCAACAAGAGGCTCAAGTGCTATACCGAGCCCCCAGAAAAGATCATGCGGTCGCCTCCGGGAGCTTACACAAGCCCATCAACCTGGAAGATCCCTGGCAATTGATCTCTGGCTGCCCAAGCCTAGCCTGATCTACGCTCATTGGGCAGCAACGACATCCAGCTCCGGTTCAAGCGGCCAAATAATCGCATACCGAAGAACACAAGAACCACATGGCTATGAGTACTGCAGATCCAATCCCATATTCCTACCGTCTACCATGCACCTCTCAGCCAATGTTCAACGTACCAATCATGTTATGGACATTCCAGATGGGTTGGCAAGTTTTGTGTTCATACATTGTCGATTGGTAAATGAGAATGGGAATCGACAAGGCTGCGGTGAGCAAATTGGCAATCGCACTCTGCCAACTACTAGGCCGACCCAACGAAATGCGGAAAGGGAAGACCGACCTGGGCTCGCCCGATTGTTACCTTCGGAGCAAGAGACGGGATTTGATTGCTCGCACTAACGGGCCCAGTGGTAATAGGCGATGTGCTTAGATGGAAGACAATGTCTGATGACAGACAACAGACCCGCTGTACCAGAGAGAGGGTGCTGCACGCGTTGACACGACACGGCCAGAGACGTCTTTTGATGCCATAGCTGGACTTCTGACAGCTGACAGCAATGTGGGATCCACGTTTGAGATGATGAAACATAGACCATCGACATTCGAAACGACATCAAACGTTCAATCCGCAGTGTCATGAGACGGCAGTCCCACGGAATCGGGGGAATATGTATGCAAAGAGATCACATAATCACACGCACGCAGAGTTTCTCTCAACCAACTATTGGCCGACGTTTCTTGAAGATGCTTCCTTGCTTTCCCGCAGAGATGGCGGCCTCGTAACCCACCCTCCGCTGCAGGCCAGTACCTAAAGTCTAGAATTCCTTAGGTAAGATAACAAGGCCAATGGAAAGAAGCCACGAGAAGACCTGCATAACAAGCCGGCAAGCCACGATATGTCCTCCGAACAGAAGCGTGGATGCATAGAAAAGAACACTCTTCTATTTCTTCGCTCTCTGCATCACTGTAGAGCGAGTAAGACTAATTGCTTGGTACTTTTCAACAGTAGATATAAGATTGCAGATGTCCAACTTCATATTGTAGCAGGCCCGGAGAATACGGAGGCTAAATAGCGTTGCCGAATCAACAAGCCAAGCTTGCTAGCGCGACGAACGCGATCGCTCCACAACAGACCCCAGCCTCTTTTCGGGCATTTCTCTTTACTTAACTCCCATCTCTCAACCCAATCCAATTGCCCTACCCATTAATCCCGTAAACAATCCAATATCTGACAGTTGACTTCATTACGAACAACCTACCTCCTTAACCCCCCCGGAGCAAGAGTCTGTTCTTGTCTTCCTTTCGACTCGTTGTCACGGCGGCTCGAGAGGCATTCAGGAAAATACTCCCCCTACTCCGTCAACCTGGTAAGCACTCTTCCTCTTATTCCTTCTCGCTACATACCCTTGCCTCGAAGGGCTAGAAATACACGGGAGCAAGACCTTTCTCTTTTTCCCCAAACAATGTCTTCCCTCTCCAGGATGAATCTGAAAGGAGGGACGCTGACTCGAAATTTCTATTCAGGACTTTGACGCCAGAGTCCCGATCCCCTTTAGTGTCTTCCCGTCGTCGTACCGGAGCGACGCTGTTGAAGAAAGGACTCAGGTGGAAGTAAAAGGAGAGGTAAACCAGCGCGTCGGACGGGAAGGTCACGAAGCTCGTTACTCTTCCTTCTCTGCATCTCTTCCAGGTCGTAAGGACCGGACTCAATACGAAAGGGAAGAGGTCAAGGTCTACGAAGACGATCGTGAACGCCGTCCGCGCCGCAAAGAAGACGTTACCGTTTACGAAGAGGAAGATCGCCAACACCGAGACCACCACCGAGACCACCACCGAGACCACCACGATCACCACGATCGTACAGAAGTATCAGTAGAAAGAGAACGGTACGTTTGTTCGAAGCACAGTCTCACATTCTATGAACGAAAACTGACTATCATCTTCTAGCTATCGAGACACAGACCGACACACAGATCGCCACACCCATATTGACATCGAGGCTCCCCACCGCGAATCAGAAATCGACATTACTGAGCGTGACTACCGCCGACGCGTCAATCCAGTCTACGACGTCGAATTCGAACGCCGTAGCCACCATCAGCACCCCAAAGAGGAACGAGTCGAAGCCGACGTAATTGTAGAGGAAGAACGTCGACCAAGAATGGGATACTACGACGACGAGGGTCATTACCACTCATTCCGTCACGGCCTCGAGCGAGCCGCTGAACGCGTCTTCCATCCTTTCACACCACAGCATGAGCGCGAGGAAATAGTCATCGAGAAAGAAGAACGCGAGCGTGGTCCCTCCCGCGTCCGCGACGGTGTTCATGAGACTGTCCGCTATGTCGAGCGTCGAGGTCATTCGCACAATACAATCACGATTCCCTGCCACCATATCCGCATTGGTGACCTCTTGATTCTTCAGGGTCGTCCTTGCCAGGTCATTCGTATCACCACCTCTGCTCAGACTGGCCAGCATCGCTATCTCGGAGTGGACCTCTTCACCAAGCAACTTCATGAAGAGTCCAGCTTCGTTTCCAACCCTTCGCCATCTGTCATTGTCCAGAACATGCTAGGCCCCGTCTTCAAGCAATACCGTGTTCTTGACATGCGTGAGGACGGTCGTGTTGTTGCAATGACCGAGACTGGTGACGTTAAGCAAGGCCTTCCTGTCATCGACCAGGGTGGCTTGTGGTCAAGACTGAATGAGTCCTTCGCCAACGGCCGAGGTAGCGTTCGTGTGTTGGTCATTAACGATGGCGGTCGCGAGCTTGCAGTGGACTACAAGGTCATTCATGGCTCGAGGTTGTAAAAGTTGGACCTGGTACGTCAGAGGTTGGACAAGAAAGCGGCTACTACTGATTTTAAACAGTCATACTGAGGATTATGGAAATGTGCTCTGACATGTTTGTGCAAGCGATCGTACTTGAGGTTCGCTCCCGAAAAGACCCAAAGCAAGCTTTCGATAACGATGCATGATCTTGCGCGAGTACACGATATGGGCATGATACCGAGCGTTGGCAGTCGTCTTCACTTCACTAATTGTCAATTACTTTTGAGGTACAGATTGGAAATCAGCAGGAGCATTACATAGGTGTATTAGGTAGGAAATGGAAGATCTTTACTAAAAAAACATTTCCAATTGAGGCCTGACTAGTTGACTTACGTTCAGCATTGTTTGTTGGTAGTTCGGGCTGGTCTGCATTAATATGCCAGGCAAGCTTTCCATCGGCCCAGCACAATCTCAGATCATTCCTTTCCAGCCCCTCCCAACACGACATACGCAAAATGGCACTATAAGGCATGCAAGCAAACTTACTGCCTTTAAGAGGGCCAAAGCAAAGATCGACAGCCGTATGCGGGGTCTCGGTATACAGCTCCGGGTTTAAGATGAATAGCCCAAAGCACCGTCTCCCAACCCTTGTTTCTCCTCTCTATCCATTGCAGCAGCAGCTCTTCCTCTCTAACATCTCCATCCCTCCACCATAATGCAGATCTCAGACCCACCCTCCTCCGCCTCTCCCACAACCACCACCACCACCCTCCCCCCCCTTCCCAACCACCATCCCCACAGCCCCCCTCCTCCGCATCTCCCTCTCCCTCCTCCTCCAAAACGACGCCTCCGAATCCCAAAGATTCTTCACAGCCTGCAAAGAGCTAGGATTCTTCTATCTTGACCTACGCGGCACGTCCGAAGGGGACTCGATCCTCAAAGACGCCGACAGACTGTTCGATGTAGGGGAACAGTTTTTCGATTTAGACCTCGAGGAGAAGGAAAGATATGATTTCAGTAGGCAGGGCTCGTATTTCGGGTATAAAGGGTACGGGACGGCCGTGATTGACAAGGAGGGAACGACGGATAGGAATGAGTTCTACAACGTTCGTCCCCCTCCCCTTCCCTCCCACTCACTAAACCCCCACTAACCCCCCCTCCCCCACCCAGGTCTCCAAAAACTCCATCCTCTCCCTCCCCGCCTCCCCACCCCTCCCAGCCCCCACCCTCCTCACCACCCCGCGCACCCTAACCCTCCTCACCTCCTTCATAACAACCTCCCACTTCCTCACATCCCTCCTCCTAACGCACCTAACCACACACCTGCACCTCCCCTCTGGCACCCTCACCTCCCTGCACCGTCTGCAACAGCTCTCAGGCGACCAAGTGCGTTTCGTGAAAGCGCCTCCGCAGCCGAGAGATGATACGAGGGTGGCGCTGGGGGAGCATACTGATTTTGGGAGCGTGACGGTGCTGTTTAATCGGTTGGGGGGCTTGCAAGTTTTGCTTCCTGCCGGGGTTGGGGAGGGGGGAAAGGAAGGGGGGTGGTTATATGTGAAGCCACTCCCCGGACACGCGATTGTGAATCTAGGGGACGCGATGGTGAAGTTTACGGGTGGGTTGTTGAGGAGTAACATCCATCGTGTTGTGGCTCCGCCGGGCGAGCAGGCGGGGGAGACGAGGTATAGTCTTGTTTATTTTTCGAGGCCGGAAGATGAGGTGCTATTGAAGAGGTTGGAGAGTGGGGTTATACCTAGGTTGGGGGAGGGGGAGGTGGAGGAGGAGGTTTGTGCGCGGGATTGGATTATTCGGAGGGCGTTGGGGAAGAGGGTGGGGATGTTTAGGGAGGAGTGGGAGGGATATCAGGGCACTGGCAGGGTCAGTGCTCGGAGTCGGATGTGAGGGTGTTTAGGTTAGGGATGCTTGTACAAATCTGAGGTTGGGATGAAAGCTTGAGGGCAGGAGATGTATATATCGGAATAGTCTCTTGACATTGTGAATAGAAATTTTAAGTAGATTTGGAATAAATGACAGTGAACCCAATAGTGGTATGCCCAACGCCCCGCCCGTCAGGCGTCTCAAGGCCTCTCAACCCAAAAGCGCCGCTAATACATTCATGTACAGCAATGATGACGTGCAGCCTTTACCACGAAGGAATCGACCGAGAGCCCGGTAGTGCTGAGCCTCAACCATCACATCACCGTCTTCCACTGTTCGAAGAGATAGATACTCCGTTGGTACTCAATCGTGAATGCGTCTTTCCGAGAGCGCCTAGCCGTATGCATCTACCCGTGCCTCGCTCACTCGCTCATTTCATTATTGCGAACATTACCGATGCGACTAGGGGTATCGAGGCAAGCCAGGTTCTACTTGAGGAGAAGGAGGAGGCGCCCGAGGTCAGGCTGCTGGTCTGGAACACGTATTGGAAGCTGATGTCTGAGCTGTTGGCGCAATTGTCGGGTGTGACTTCTGGCACGTCTTTTGGGTCTGCGAAGGTGATGTCCACACACTGCGATACCAATCATTAGCAATCTCCCTGATATCTAATCGTCCGATAAGGTGGCCGACTCACACTATAGAGCGCCGCGCCATGCTGTGCTGCCTCGACGATCTGAATAGTAGCGTTGTTGCCAATTACTGCTGTGTAGTTGGCTGGAAGGGGCACCTGCGGCATGCAAACACTGTCGTTGGGGTATGCAAGGTTGTTTGGTCCCATTATGCCAAAGACCGTCTGCATAGGTAGCGAGTAATTCTGAGGTACTGTTCCGTCGCCGAGGTTGATGTATATGAGCGCCAAAGAGTGGCCTTGGAACCAGCCTGGCTGAAATCCGACGGCACCGCCTTGGACAGGCCATTTGGTGCGGTTGCTTGACATTGGCATGCCGCCACCTAGGGAGAAAGTATGTTAGCAAGGATGATTGGGGAAATGAGTTGGTATTAGAGCGTACATGGGTATATCCACTGCATGCCGTATGGATAAGTGTTGTTGTCGCCAACACCGAGTCCATGCGAGCCATCGGCAACGTATGTCCCATTGTCACCACTGATCGATCCATTCGTATGAAGGTTGTCGCCTCGCCATCCTGGGTATGTGATGACTATATGTGAGGAAGCGATGGCAGCGAAAAGGGAGAGGCACGTTGTTGCCGTGAAAAGTGAGGGCGGTAAGCCGAACATCATGAAAGCGATAGCGATGAAGGAGCACAAGAGTAAACAGCAGCAGCGCTCAAGTGTCCTGTATCGAGTGAGACCGCCTACAGACCTGTCTGAAGGAATGGATTCTGAAACTCGTCAGGCGAACAGTCTAGTAGTGCTGGAAGATGTAAGAATAGATGAAGAGGATGGCAGTGGAGTTCTTTCGACCAACACTGAAGCTGTAGCCGCGCCAGAATTGGCCGGGGGGAGGCACAATCGACACACAGTGGAAGAAACCGCCTGCACTTGGGCGGCCCATAGTCACTAGGTGGGAGCTAATTGGTAAGAGAAGAGTTGGGCGGCTGTAGTATCCATCAGCACTTGCATGAAGGAGGGCACCATTGGAATCATGTTCAGCCTATCATGCTCAAAATGTGATTCCCTCAACTGTGACTGCGAGGGGGCCCTGGCGGTAACCTTACCTCTCCTGGCTCTAGCCCCGGAGCTTGTTTATCCCTGGACCCTGCCCATTTAGCCGACTTCTTGGCTTTCGTCTGGTAACTATGTATCTCTATATTCATATCTAAAAATGCTCATGTACATTCCCTCTTGTGCATGCACTGCAGTCTTCTACTATCAGTGGCTACCGATTGAAGAAGGTGCTCATGAGAGCGACTATGCTCAAGCTGACATTTGGCTGTGGTTGAAGTATCCACGCCCACTTTTAATTCATTGCCATCTCGGCGCTTATCCCACGTAACGATCAAGCATCGTGCAATTCACAATCGTCAACTTGTACGCAAAAGGACATTTGGCCCAAATGGAGACCTGCTAACATCAGAAGGCGTTGCCGGCACATTGTTCTAGACCTAGCGGTGTTTAGTCTTGCGCTGCATCTGTGAAGAGCATTCGATAAGAGCATGATATTCTCCATAAGCACCGGAGAGCTTTGCTCCCGTAGACAAGGTATCATATCTGCATCCATACTACAATGCAGCGCGGCTAGTTCTCTCGAGCGTCGAGCATCTCAAGAATCATACGGCGACGGTACACAAAAGCTTTTTTGCGTGTGTAGACCTTTTAAGGTACTGGCAGTGATTCAATGCGTTAACTTTATATCTGTTTCCTACATGGCGTGTTTGCGATATGTTTTCAAGCCTCAATCTCCGTCGTCGAATCGATCTCAACTGCAAACCAATCCTTATTCTCCTCTACATGCAGATTGCCAGGGGGCAAGTTGAGTGTCGAGTACACTCCTAACACAGGCTCAACAATACCCTCGGAAAATACCCTTTCAACTTGCTGGAACATGAGACTTGGGGTTTCGAAGATTTGCGGACCCAACTACTCACATATAACGATAGTACATAGGGCTCATCTTAGAATAGATATTCATTGGCTGTGAGATCCCTCACGGAATGAATAATTACTCGCAGAGCCCGCCACGATTGCATTACAGTTCGCGTCTATTGAGTTCTTCTTGACAATGTTGCGGCTCATAGACAATCGCCATCCGCGCTCGTTCATATTTTATTTCTGTCGTCATATTTCGCTCGCATTGTCTTCAGGTGGCGACAGCACAATCAGCGTAGTCACTATGGTCTTCACGACCTATGACCGATCAGTCATCGCTCTTCCTACATTTACCCTTCCAATCTTCCTTATACCAGAAGTATCCGCAGCCTTGGTATTGTCGAGCAGGTGTTCTTCCTGCCAGCCAAAGCAAGCAGCATTGCCCTGAAATATTCCTAGTTGATCGTTGACATAAGAAGCATGGATTGAGAATTCATTAGGTATGATGAAAACAGTAGACCAAAATTTTGGATTAATGTGAATACAGCTGTAATCATCATATCCACCCTCACGCTAGTTTCTCGACAACTCGTGTCGCTCCTCAGCTTGTTGCCGTTCTTCTTAAGCCAACTTACGTTCCTGTCTCTAGCAATTACGCTCTTCGCGTCGCTCTCGAGTCTGTTCGCGTTGCTCTTGAGCTTGCTGACGTTGTTCTTGGGCCTGTTCACGCCGCATGCGCTCCTCTTGGCGTCTCTACCGTCCATCCGCCAACTCTACAACCATACGCTCCTGGACACAAGATTCGGGCCAAAGATGCATCATGAACGTCCACTTTGGTCGAGTTACATCATTTCCAGACATCAGGAAGTGTGTTTAGCCTATCAGGACCGAGCAAATCAAAGTGCCTGTTCCTTACGAGGATTTCATCTTTCCGCAAGCCATCAAATGACCGTATCAAAGGACGCTCTATGTGCTGGACTGTGACCTAAAATGTCATGTTATCGATCTACAAAGTTCAACCGCGCCGTCCAAGTTTGACAAATGTGGAACGGAAATCTATAGTCATTGACAGCAGGATGCCCAAAGACAGTGAAAAATTACTTTGCCTTTGAAACCATTAACAAACGGCAGCTCATCTTAACATAGACACATCTACCCAGTCGTATCCCCACTTATTTCTAACCGACCTTCGAAAGCATAGATAAGCACATCTGTATCATGAGCAATTAAAAAGGGGGGAGAAGATTGAACGACACGTCCACAAAATCACAGCTCCGGAAATGAGAGGCGAAATATGTCACGCTCAACATCCAGACCCCAGTCTCGATCAATCTAATGCCCTAAATTTTATGCTCAACAAGCAAAACCCGTGTCCCCCTCCCTCTTCCCATTGTCGTACGCCCCGAAATTACTATGATGATCCTGATCGTTACTCCCCCAAGCCTGACCGTTGTAATTAAACAAAACCGCGCTGTCATCCACAGGCCCAGCCGTCAGCTGCATGTTGAACGGCAGCTCGCTCTCGATTGTCTGGGGTACTCCATTGGGCGCCACGAACCTCGCCGTGGTGCCGCACCCATTGCAATTATACAACGGGATCTCCACGCCATTGGCATCCTTGATTGTGACGTCGAAGAGGTATTCGGACCCGTCCTTATTCGGGCCGTCAGGCTCGTTCTTCTGGTATTGGATCACGTGCATGCCGCACCAGCCGGGTGCGTAGGTGGGAAGGCCTGGGTCGGGGACGCCAGCGTCCGTGACAGCTTTGATAACAGCGGCGCGGATGGCAGCGTGGCCGTCGGGCTTGGGGTGGAAGACGCGGAAGTGGTCGCTGAGGTAACCCTGGTCGGTTGGATTGTTGGCTGTAGCGTCGAGGAGAGCGGCGATGTAGGCGGAGTCGGAGGAGAAAGGTTGAGCAGGGCTGGAGGAGTTGAGGGTGGTATAAGCGGGGAGGAGGTTGAGGAGGGCTTCGTTGCCTGGGTCGTCGCGGTCATCCCAGTTGAAGATCCAGGTGTCTGGGTCGTTCGGGCTGGGCTCGTCGCGGTCGCAGAAGCGGTGGCCCTCGAAGGCAGCGTCGTAGTCTATCCAGATGACCTGTTCGGTCGGGAAGGTGGCGACGATCTCTTTGAGTTTGGCATTGAGTGCTAGCGCCAGGTTGTTCATGTTGGTGCGGCGGTCGATGGTGAGGTATTCGGGAGTGACGGGGGACCAAGGGCGTTTGAATGTTACGTCGTTGCATTGTGGGCGGACTTGGTTGAAGAATTGGACGTAGCCGGTCACGAAGAATTTGAAATTGGGCCCAATGCGGGTGCCGTGGCCTTTGTCGAGGGCTTTTTGGATGACTTCTTTGGCCTTGGATGTGAAATCGGAGGATTCGAGAGTATTAAAGCCATTGCTTAATACGGTATCGCAGTCTTGGCCCCATAGTTTGAGCGAGTAGATACATGTTAGAACGAGGTTCAGGATGCCGACATCATTACCTCCCATTGTAATGGTGGCGAATTCTGGAGCATTGCCCCACCTTGGCCGAGTCCCGTAACGGCCATCATTTTCTTCGTTGTCAAGGAATTCTTTGTCGAGGATCTGTTGGAACGTGTTACCACTGCAGGCAACGTTGTTGAACTTCAAAGGATTTGGTTGAAGGGATCCATCTCCGGATTGCATTTGAGGAGGGTAGGCAAAGGGGAATCTAAAGCATCCTAGGTAGTTGTCATTCGGATCCTGAGCTCCGGCCCCAACACCTGATGCATATGAATCCCCCATTGCAGTCCATTCTGTTACGGCACGAGCAGCGCGAGCGACCAGGTCTCCCTTAGGCAAGGGTAAAGTATTATGAGGAAATGCATAAGATACTGTGGATAGAGCAGCAAGAAGGCAGAGAAGAATGAATGTTGCGTTTGTACGTAGACAGAAATTCATTGTGAGCTAGGAAGAAGACACTTGCCTTTCTTCACTGATCAGAGGTGGGAGATCTGTTGAATAAATAGACCGTCTCCTTTACGGCATTTCGAGCGAGAACCAACATCATAACTGCTTCACCCAGCCAGCCAGAAACCCGTCTAAGAAATTGGATTGACAATTTTGATCTGAAACCCATAGCACCGAAATCATCATCCCTCGGAATGGCGCAGTCAATGTTGGCCAGAAGAAGGATGATCAAAAGTAAGACGAAGGTAATCCCTAGCTTAATGAATCCGTAGCTAGCTGTGATTAGTGTAGGGACATTGGGGAGAAATGAAGGCATAATCGAAAAGACAAGTCGGGGACAGTTGTGGAGGCTTCTGTTGCTAATGAGAGATCCCAGCGCCCCAACCTTGTAGACGCTTTTACGAAGAGAACCCTAGCCCGCTTACCAGGGCCGCAAGAAAAGGCAGTCGCCGCGATCCAGTCAGCGTATGTTTAGGAAAAACACCCATACCTGGAAAAGATTAGCACTCGTACTTGGAAAAGGTCCGTCCCCACGGAGGCTGTCACCAACAGTCCTAGAACGGCGTTAAATTTCTTGGTGTGACGAAGCCATAGCCCTAGCCCTAGCTTCTGACGAGAACCCTGGAATGTGCCCCGTAGGTATAGGTGGTTAGGGGTCTACAGATTAGGCTTTTAAGGGGGTGCTCTAGGCAGACTATAGTACATCAGACGGGATACACAGGCATCTCTACACTGCTCAGCCCGCTATTTACGGTACTCCCCTAACCGGAAGTTGCCTAGGGCAACCCTTCAAGGGTGTTGTTGGAAGCTACCTAGTGTTGGAGCTGTGACCTTGGCACACTAAGGAACTTAGCGCCGTGTAAGCTGTAAGAGCGAGTCCATGCGGGGGAGAGTTTCAGCAGCAACTTAGCGTACAGAATCTTAATAGTCTCTATGACCTTGTCGTAAATAAGGTAGCTAAGCTTTTGGTGTTGTGGATATATAAATTAGTCCTTGCTTTTCAGATTTTAAGCTTTAACTTTCGATGTTGGAGTTTCACGGGAATGGTTCAAGTGCACTGCCGTAGCTAATTTCATCGAGCTGTTGAATCGCTTCAATGTACGTTAACGAAGCGACATTCTGAATGACATTAATTGGCTTGAAGCTGCCAAGAGCCTTGCTTGGTTTTCCACCCGAGGCGTCCATATCCTGTACGTACCTCTAAGGCTGGCAGGCTAACGGCGCTAATACGTAACATGTTGTAGAGGTGGACATTAAAGGCCGAATTTCGCTCACCACGCCTCATAAGCCTACGACCGCTGCCACCACGGGACGCTATACATGCGGACTGGAGGCTTCCTTGCCCCTCTGCACTGTTCCCAGTGCGCCAAGTCCGTCGACAGCACACACTGTAACACTTTCTCGAAAGATCGTCTCGAGCAACATGACATAGAGCTAAAGTTGAACAACCCACGACCGAGCCCGAGATGAAGCTGATATATCCCAACCTTCTGGCGCCTCTCCTTTTCAACATTCCCCGAGCACACTTACTAGCATCACCAGACTCTCAAAATGCCTTGGTCCCTCCGTTACAACAACAACAACTCGCTCTCAAAAGCGCACATCTTCTTCCTTCCACGAACACAATTAAACTTCATGACGACTACGGCCCCGTCCCTGGCGACTCCCCAGTCCGCTACAATGGCGACTTCAGTACCTCCCTTTTCGCCATCGAAACTTTAGACATGCATCCAAATCCCTGTGTGATGTACGTTGCCATTCTCTTCTTCATCCATCCTCCTTGCTGGCCCCCTCACCAACCCATCAGTCTCATCACTTGCACCACTGCCAACACCTCATCCCTACGGAGCATTACAGCCCAAGAACCCTCTACTCCAGCACAATGCCTCAGCCATTGTCACTAATCCGCCATCTCCCAGCGAATCCTACTGCGGTGTCAAGCTCTGTGGCACCTTCGCCAGCAATATCACCAACGCGCACCTTTCAGTCAACATCACCACTCACTTCTACTCTGACAATCGCACAGGCGGGATGCGCATCGAAGACGCTTTCAAAGGCTGGGCTGACGTAGTACAAGATGGGCAGAAGCAGGATGTGCCGAGGAAAGGCAGGGCGACGGTGGAAGCCACGACTGCGATTTTAGGCGGATGGGTTCCTGAGGTATGTAATTCTTCCTTGCTGTTAGAGGAGAGCTAGATTCTGTAACAGGAGAGAAGAGATCTACAACAAGGAATCGAGTGAGTGCTGATTGATCCATTGGATAGGCAAATTATACAGTTGCTGTGCGAGTCCATGCCGATGAAGGGCTGGTGTGGGATCTATGGACAGAGTTTGAGATGAAAATGAAAGATTGAGGATGCAGTGGGTGTATAGGGCTGTGATCGCCGTCCGTGCGACTCGCACCTCTGCAGCAATGTGTACGTATGTGCACGCAAGTCCGCTGGTAACAGGTGGTGCGGAGAGTCCTTGAATTAACGCCTGTGTCGTATGTATGGTAAATTTGAAAGACTTTGAATTGACTTTCAACGCTGAACGCCACCTTCTTCCTCCCGTGTCTGAAGGGGCAATGCACAGAAGGGCCGCTGCAGCTAAAAGGTGCCCGCAGCCATGTCTATGAAGCTAAACCCATCAATCTTTCAGCAACTCAGATCAATTGTAAGACTTACTGTAGCTAGCGTTCGGAGAGCTATCGTGTCACAATAGGCATACAGTTTGACCACCAGGAAAACGGTGGATGGCTGGGAGTCAATACGATGTCCGCTAGAATGGCAATAGCGCTACGCTTACGCCATGTTCAGCTATAGCCCTATGGGCCAACCTGCGTAACCGGCCATTGGTAGGGCAGAAGCATGGGGAACCCACCTTGGGTCGCTTGGAGGACTCTCTGGATTAGAGTAAGTCTCGCACATTAAACCCGCACCTGCCGATTAGGAGTAACCGTAGGTTAGGTACAATGCAGCCCGGATGGGGACGACAGCAAGCAATGTCACGACGATCAGCCTGACAATCAGGACCCATGCAATGGTGGACAAGCACCCAACAAAAGAGACTCTCGCGAACTGGAAGCATACAGCGATCCTCTCGGATGGTACAGCAAGATCACTTTCTGCATATGGTTCTTCAATCGGATGCCTTCCCTAGACTATGTTATAGATACTGCCAAGATCAATAGTCAAACGTACAAAAATGACCTTTAGAATTATCAAAACCGAGCCCGTTTCATGTTTCATGAGATAACTCATCTGGATTATTTCATGAATGCACCGGACAAGAGTCCTCACGTCGACGACGTCAAGATTAGATGGAAGAAGGGGAAGACAACTTTCAATATCCCATCGTACGGTCCAGAACGCATCAAGATGCTTGCCAATTACGAGGCTGTCAGGAAGGGTGGCTATTTTACCCAGCGCAATGGTAGGCTATTTGAGCACTTCTTATGCAATCGCATGGTTCTGAGGCGTAAAACTGACAGTGTCGCTAGTGGACTCCTTCGCCCAGTTTGCTATGGCCAAATACATAGAGCAAGAAGTAAAATTGTAAGTGCATGCATGAGTCTATTCTCCGCCTGCAAGAGGAAATACTGACAAACATCACTATTCACACATACCCTAGCAACCCAGTCATCACTCGGAAGCCTAGCAAAGCCCCCACCAGGGGCGACGGGAAAGCCTTCTCCGTAAGTGATAATCTTGATGCAGAAGCCAATACCGATGACCAATCGCACACGGACGACACAAACAAGGACCATCAAGTCCCCGCCTGCGAAGACCATCCCGTACAGGGCACCGCCACCTTCGGAGCTTTAACCGTCAACAACGACGCAAAAACATACTGTGACACCAATTCCCTTAGCGGCATCCACTACAACGAGTTCTACAGTCAGGGCGAAAACGTCGACAACCCCAACACTTACGACAATTTTTGCAAAGGCATTGACGGCACCATTGACGGGTACTGGTACGCCGATTCCCATGGTAACAAAGTCCCCGATCCTGTCCCCGCATCCCAATTGAGGTCGCGTTTGGGGCGTTGTCGTGATAAATTTGCAGGACGTACGAGGGTTAGTATTTGATGGATGAATTGTCCGCTGAAGAGATCATGTTGAGGACTAAGATCGAGCCGCGAGAGTGATCATGCCTCCAATTCTCGAGCACAAAAGCATGCCTTGCCAGGGACTCTCCAAGCGCTCATAGCGAACTTGTCTAGCTTGATGCGGAGATTTAGTTTCTTGCCTTCGACTTGTTGTGAAGGTTGACTTGAGCTGAGAACATGAACAAGACTCCAGAGGCTTCTTTTCCTTCACTCAAGAGCGAGCGCACCGCTTGGCTATGCACGTCTCCCTCAAGTACCGACTTGCACCTTCCAAGAAGCTTCCTGCTTTCGTCGCCCTTATCGAATGTGAGCAGATCTAGGAGCGGCACTAAAGGGTACCACTCTTCGTCTCCTTGAATACTTGCTTAACCGCTCGAGTAGCGATTTAGCTCTTGCCTTATCAGAGCATCTCCGGTGTATATGAGCTTGTCCACCTCGAAGCTGATACCTGTTATCAAATGATCCTGAAGGTTCTCTCCACCTTTTTGTTCTGGAGAATCGCCGGAATTCCATATGGGATTCAAGCCGATTGGCGGCTCCTTTTCCCGAAAGCTCGAGTAATCTGGGATTTAAAGAAGTTCCTACCGCGAGTACTAGCTCTCTACGCGCATTCACAAATTGGACCAAGCCATAGACCACAGTCCCGATACCGATCGTACGGACTGGATTCGAGACCTCCTTCATAAATCATCTTGGAATACCGATTACCCAACTACGGCATCAAGATCCCTACAAGCACTCGAGGAAAGGTCGTAGTTGTTTGCTGCGTAAGTGCGCGTCATCGATACCTAGTCTATTGTGATGAGGCTGATTAGACCGCCCATGGCCTCACCTGAAGCCGGGTCTTTCCAGCAGACGTAGGGGTTCTCCATGGCTCCCTGAAAAGTCACCTGGATGCTTTATGAGACTTTTGGCACAGCGGCTGGAGTCACGGAGCTAGGTGGAGAACATGCCAAGTCGCTGACCAGTACAACAGCGAGCGAGTTCCTTGCTTGACATCATGCACACGAGTTGCCTAGCTCAGACCGACATTCCAAGGTGAGCAAGCGTGGTGGCAAAAAGACAGAAATGCACCTAGAGAGCTTAGATATCGCGCGCTTAGGCTGAGGAGATTTCACCTCTCAGGCTTACAGATCTCCAACCTTTAATGAGCGGTGGGCTAGACGCACCACCTACCCTTCCTAGAGCAACGTCCCGAGGTGTAATGGATTCCTTGGCCAATTTTCCAATTATATCTTGGTACGGTCGGGATGCCATCGGAACACCGTCGCACACCTGAATTGAGAGATAGCTGGTCTCAATGTCGGTTAGCTCTCATAAGTGCTGGTTGAGTTTTCGGTAGCAGAGCAACAGATCTAAGGACCGTGATATAGAAAGCCTTCGCAGCAGCCAGCAGACCTTGTACCGCGCGCTTTTGACCGAATAAAGCTCAAGATTTTTAATTAAATTCCCAAGCCAGATAGATTCAATCCCAGGCGAGCTCGATCTTTGTCGGAATAATATTACTCCGCTCCGCAATAAGCGGCTTGGCGCCCGCTCCTAGATAAAAACACCATAGCTTAGCTAGCTAGATTCAATCAATCCCTAGTTTACTAAGCCTAATAGACACCCTGCTAATCAGGTTGTCTAGGGTAGGTAATAGGGGATTAAGCTACCTACTAATTAGTACTACCTAGGCTAGCAGCTAGGTTCTACTAATACTAATCAGTTATCGACCTTAGATTAGTAAGGTACGAATAAAAATTTTAACTTTAACACTAAACCTTACCTATAATACCTAACCCTATAATAACGTAACTACCTACGTAGCCAGCTACTGAAGAGGAAGACGAAGGGATAATTATACTATTTAGAATTATCCTTAAAGACCCTATAAAGTCGTCAGCCACCGCCCTAGGGATATTTATTAATAAAGTAATAAGTTCCTACTAAAACTATAAGGAAGAAGGATATAATCTATAGATTAACTTCTGCGGAGACTTCAGCGATTAGGACGAAGCCTTATTTAAGAAGGTAAATAAGCTATTACTACGAAACCTTAGGGACCTGCTATTCGACCGCGACGTCTATATACCTAAGGATAAGACCTACGTCTATAAGTACCTAGTAAGGCTAGTAGACTAACTATAGTCTAATTAGCCTATAGACGTACTAAAGCTAGTAAAGAAGAAGTCTAACGTCGACTCTACTAGTAACTCTAACACGCCTAGTACGCCTACTTTAGGAAATAACTTTAACACGCCTAGTACGCCTAGTACGCCTACCTTATTTAAAATCGAAATACTAACTAGGACTGCCCTAATTAACGGCGTTAAGATCTACAACGCTATCGCTAATTACTAGGAGTAAAGCCTTTCCTAAGAACTCACCGTATTAACTAAGCTCTATACAGAAGAGATAAAGTATAATAGAAGAAGTAACTCCTTTAACTATAAGCTAAATATATTCTTAGCTACCGCCTCTAACGCTAGGATACTATTAACTAGGCTCTATATAGCTCTTTAGTATATACTTAGTAGCGATATATTTAATTTCTATTTTAATAACTAATCTTCCTTTTTATTAATAAACCTAGACTCCCTACGGCTTACCTTTAAAGGAAATTTTGAAGGAAGAGAATACTAAATCGCCTACCTTAATAAATAGAATAGCGTATCCTTATAATAGTTTATTAACTGCAGTAAAGATAAAACCTTAACAGAGTACTTAGATACTATAATATTAAAACTAAGAGAGCTATAATATAGCTTAGATAAGAGCCTTTATAAGGATAGCTTTATCTACTAGAAGATAATTACTACTTATAAGTCTATACCTACCTGCGAGATCGTCTACCGAAAACTACTAGATACTATATAAAACCTTATCTAGGACCTCCGATTATCTATAGCCTTATAAGACCGTCGCAGCCTTATATCGCTAAGTAAAACGATATATACTAACCGCTACTACCGAAACCGTAAATCTAGCAGTCGTAACCGCGAATCTAGCAGTCGTAGCTAATTAAGATATCTAAGTAAGCTAAGGTATAACTCTACTAATTCTAATAATTCTAGTAATTCGATAAATAAAAAGCGATACTTTATCTATAAAAAGGAAGGATACTGGTTAACTAATTACCCTAAGGAAGAACGCTAACGTAGCTTTAAGCAATACCTTACCGACGTTAAGGGCGAAAGGGAAGGCGATAGCGAAGGTAGTACTACTAAAAAGGATACCGCTAATAATCTATCTAACTAAGGTAATAGTAAGGTATTTCTAATATTAATAGGTATAATTAATAGTAAGGCTGTATACTAAAAGCTAGCTAATTAGGCGACTTTATATACCGTTACTAAGGCGCTGTCTATCTAGGATAATATTAATATTAATATCTAGGGAGAAGTAACTTACTGCCCTACGAAAAGATACGGCGATAGCTACTTCTACGGCCTTATAATTAACACCGGCGCTACCTATAACTCGTTAGTAGGCTATAGCTAATACTTAGCACTGCGGCGTAAGTAAAACGTTAATATTAACACCGATAAGGCTAGCAGCGCTAGATTTAAATTCGGTATTAGCGACGCTTTATCTAGAGGCACTATTACCGTCTAATTACTAATTAGTATTATCGAATTCTATGTTATCGACGCTAATACGCTATTCCTTCTCTGCCTGCGAGACCTTAACTAGGCAGGGTTTTATTTTAATAATCTAACTAACTACTTAGTTAGCGGTAATAGGTAAGTCCCTATCGCAAGGCTATATAGTTACTTATTCCTTATATAGGGATTATCGCTATCCTACGCCTATATTAACACCTATACTAATAACGGTGTTATAAGTAGCTAATTAATAGAGTAGGATCTCCGACGTCTATACCGCCGCTTCAGCTATCTATTAATAATACGCCTAGCACGCTTGCTAAAGCGCTTTAGCTACCGTTTCGACTAGGACGCTATTAATCGACTAGGTAAGTTCTACTTAACTTGCTAGAAATATAGAAGATCGCTAGGAAGGTTTAAATTCACTATTAAAAACGACCTATAATTTAATTATTCGGTGATAATTAATATTATATACTTAGATAGCCCTGCGGCCTTAGTCCTATATACTATCGACGAGGCTATACGCTTCTAAACCGCCCGCTTTCTAAAAGATATTTTAGCGGAGACGGTCTAGGATACGCTAAGGGCCTACTAGATTAATACTTATATTAGATTACTAAATATACTAGTCTACGACGCTGGTAAGTAATTTATTAGCACCGAATTCGCCTCTAAGGTAAAAGGGATAGTAATTAAATTAAAATACGTCCCTATTAAAGTATACTACTTAATTAGCCTAGTTAAACGCTACTACGCACCTCTTAGGCGTGCGTATAATATTATCTAAAAAGACCTACTACTGCTAGGTAAGCAATTCGTCTTATAAATCGCTGTTAAGGTAATTAATAATATAGCTAGATCTAATAGGCTAACTCCTATACTACTTCTATTTAGTACGTTTCTAAAGCTTACTAAATTAGACCCTATATACCTATTAATTACGGAACGAGGTAAGGCTATTAAACGCGTAATAAAAGAAGCGTTAGAATTATTAGTAAAAAGAGACGTTACCGAAGCCTTACGCTACCGTAATAGTCTATAAAGCGACGTAATTCTAGATACTCCTATTAGCAGCAATATCTTAGTATAGCGAAAAGGTAAAGGATAGAAAGGGCCCTACTAACTACTCGCTATAGACGACTAAGCCTATATAGTTAAACTTAGTAGCGGCCCTACGACCTTTTAAATTATATTAGTTAAGCCTTACTTAGTCGAATCAACTAATAAAACGCCTCTTATAACTTAAGTAGACCTACCTACCGAAGAAGCTACTGCTATATACTAGAATCCGTAGTAATAGCGATACCTACCTACCCGCTACGCTCACCTTACTAATAAGGAGCTTTTAGATATCGACCTATTAATAAAGCTTTAGTTAAAAGGCGCTATTCGCTTACTAAATAGCCTATTTATCGACTCTTATTAAAAAGAAATCGACGGCCTTATTACTAAGGGAGTCTTTAAGATTATTAGTAAGTAAGATATACTGTATAAGCTCCTGCTACTGCGCCAAAGCGCTAGGGCAAAAGACTTGATACGGGGGTATTACGCGCTTAGTAGTAACCCCCTAATAGGGTATATATAGCTATAGGCCTTATAACTATCCCCTTTCCTAGAATCTTAGTCCCCTAAGATCTAGGGTATAGGTACCTTATAGGCGCTAAGCACTGCAGGCCCTAGCTGCTAAAGTAGGAAGGTTTCGGGCGTTATAGGCGTTAAGCACTGCGGGCCCTAGCTACTAAAGTAGGTAGGTTTAGGCGACGTAGGCGTTAAGCACTGCGGGCCCTAGCTACTAAAGTAGGAAGGTTTTAGGTATTATAGGCGCTAAGCTCTGCGGGCCCTAGCTACTAAAGTAGATAGGTTTAGGCGACAGGCGCTCGTAATTATATATATAGTATAATTCGAACCCCGACCCTCTACGCTATATAAAGTACGTTAACCCTACGTTACCCCTAAAGGGATAGTACTTAGACCTAGTTAATAAGCTACTACAGCCCTAAGGTAAGCGCGTAATATAGTTATAAGCTCCTACTACTACGCTAAAGCGCTAGGGTAAAAGACTTAATACGGGGGTATTACGCGCTTAGTAGCAACCCCCTAATAGGGTATATATAGCCGTAGGCCTTATAACTATCCCCCTTCCTAGAATCTTAGTCCCCTAAGATCTAGGGTATAGGCACCTTGTAGGCGCTAAGCACTGCGGGCCCCAGCTGCCGAAGCAGGAAGGTTTTAGGCGTGTTATAGGCGTTAAGCACTGCGGGCCCTAGCTGCCGAAGTAGGAAGGTTTTAGGCGTCGTAGGCGCTAAGCACTACGGGCCCCAGCTACCGAAGTAGGTAGGTTTAGGCGACGGGCGCTCGTAATTATATATATAGCGTAATTCGAACCCTAACCCTCTACGCTGTATAAAGTACGTTAACCCTACGTTACCCTAAAGGGATAGTGCTTAGACCTAGTTAATAAGCTACTACGACCCTAGGGTAAGCGCGTAATATAGTTATAAGCTCCTACTACTACGCTAAAGCGCTAGGGTAAAAGACTTAATACGGGGGTATTACGCGCTTAGTAGCAACCCCCTAATAGGGTATATATAGCCGTAGGCCTTATAACTATCCCCTTTCCTAGAATCTTAGTCCCCTAAGATTTAGGGTATAGGTACCTTATAGGCGCTAAGTACTATAGGCCCTAGCTACTAAAGTAGGAAGGTTTTAGGCGTTATAGGCGTTAAGTACTACGGGCCTTAGCTACTAAAGTAGGTAGGTTTAGGCGACGTAGGCGCTAAGTACTGCGGGCCCTAGCTACTAAAGTAGGAAGGTTTTAGGCGTTATAGGCGCTAAGCCCTACGGGCCCTAGCTACTAAAGTAGGTAGGTTTAGGCGACGAGCGCTCGTAATTATATATATAGTATAATTCGAACCCTAACCCTCTATACTATATAAAGTATATTAACCCTGCGTTACCCCTAGAGGGATAGTACTTAGACCTAGTTAATAAGCTACTACGGCCCTAGGGTAAGCGCGTAATATAGTTATAAGACCCTACTACTACGCTAAAGCGCTAGGGTAAAAGACTTAATACGGGGGTATTACGCGCTTAGTAGTAACCCTCTAATAGGGTATATATAGCCGTAGGCCTTATATACTACTATATACCCGTATCTTTAGCTACTAATTTATCGATAATATTAAGTAGGATAGCGCTATACTATTTAAAAAGTCTAGACTAGTCGTCTAAGCTTATAATAATAAAGGTAAAAAGGAGGTACTAACGTAGTCGCTAATAATTTAACGCGCTAGCTAACGCCTTATTATCTGCCTCGCTATAATTCTACTACGTAACCTCTACGTACGCGATATCTCGTAAGCTTATATATAGTCGACGTTAGTACTAAGCTGCGCCGTCTATATAAAACCGCCGTAAGGTACTAATTTAGGAGATAATATACTAAAAGTAGTCCGCCTACTATATAGCGTCCCTAAGGTAGGGACGTATTAGTTTAAAACCTACTATAACTACTATACTAGTAAGCTAGGCCTTACTATCTCCTTATTTAATCCCTACTTAATATTCTCTAAGTAGGTAATTATTAGCCTCTAGACTAATAACTTACTATTTTACGGAACAGCCGAATACCTAAAGCTAGAAGAGTAAGTACGCCTTAATATAGGCTTTCTAGCAAAGCTAATTAAAAAGCTAGATAATAAAAAAGACCTCTAATTTAACGGCACTACTATCTCTACTAACGGCGATACTACTATTTCTAGTAACGGCGATATTCTAAAGCTCTCCCAGTAACGGCAGTATAGTAAAATTAATACAATCGATACCGCTAGCGATATTAAATTATAATATATTAAGGAAAGGGCTTAAGGCGCCTATATAGCCTCTATATATTAACTAGAGATAGCCTTTACCCTATCTAAAGTAGCCTAAATTACTCAGCTAGTAAAAGAAGACGCTAATTAGTTAAATAAATAGTTAAATTAGTAAAAGGAGAACTACCGCTAAGGTCTATAATTCGTTAAGCTTACTCTAAAGAAGTTAAAGTTATTAGTCTTTATTAATATAGCCTTCGCTAATAACGCTAATCTTAACTCCTAGATTAGGTACGTTATTATCCTTACTAACGAGTAACAGCTTAATAAATCGACGATTAATATTAGCGGTAATATTATCTACTAGAGCAGTACTAAATATAAGAGAGTTATAAAATCGGTACTAGCTTTAGAGCTATATATAATAGTAGTAGGGTTCGATATTACTACCGCTCTATAATCTACTATTAAGGGTATTACTTAGGCGAAGATCCTACTAATTCTATATACCGACTCCTATTCCCTATATAATTATATTATACGCCTCAGTACTACCGCTAAGAAACGCCTAATAATTAATATAATAGGACTACGGCAGTCCTATAAGAGAAGGGAAATTAATAAGGTGCGGTAGATTAATAGGAGTTATAACCTAGTAGACGCTATAACTAAGGAGCGCTACTGCTAGGCCTTAAAGTAATTAGTAGATAATAATACTATTGAGCTGAAGATAAACGCCTAGGTGGAAAGAGAAGCTATAATCTAACTAATTAGATTACAGCGTTACTTAGCCTTGCAGGCCCGTTTCTATACTAGCTAATTACTAAATTTGGCGTCGATTAGCACTGTTTTTTCGACTTTCTAAAACTTTGCTAGTGTCGGAATAATATTACTCCGCTCCGTAATAAGCGGCTTAGCGCCCGCTCCTAGATAAAAACACCATAGCTTAGCTAGCTAGATTCAATCAATCCCCAGTTTACCAAGCCCAATAGACACCCTGCTAATCAGGTTGTCCGGGGCAGGTAATAGGGGATCAAGCTACCTACTAATCGGTACTACCTAGGCTAGCAGCTAGGTTCTACCGACAATCTTAGAAGAATCTGACTTTCCCACGACGGTCAGCGGCCGGCCCCAGGGCCAGTTCTGGGGCGCGTAATCGTTGCACCACAGGCCCCCACCTTGGCAAAATAGCATAAGCAAAGCTTGAAAGCTTTGCCCCTACGCCACTATATATAGGATGCTCCGAGCTGGCATCACCTAGGAGTCCACCTAGGCCCAGCCCGCAACACCTCGAGTGGTTATGAGTGGTATAGCAATGCAAAATTAGGGTAGGAAGCCAGATTTCAATAGTAGATCTAATCCCATTTACACATGTTATTCAATCATCAAATCAGTCTACAAATAGCGTATAGCACGAAGATCCAGCTTTACTGGACATCTTAGCCTACGGAATAAGCTCCCCCACCCACTTAGAGTCATGCAAGTGCTCCGCAACACTTTTGCCCATCCGACAGCTCATCTCCATTGTACTAAGCATCTGCTCCGTAGCTGCAGTGTAATACAGATCGGGCGCTATTTTGATACTATCGAGAAATGGTTCCTTAGGGTTGAATTGAGGATATGCATGTGGCCACGCTTGGCGATGAAGCCATGTGACGCCAAGATCATCAAGCGTTTGACCTTCTGACTTATTTTCCGTAGAGGAGTCGAGGTTGTAACCAAGCAAGCGGGCTATTTCATCGTTAGGGATAGGTTTAGAGGAGATGACCTTATAGATATATTCGACCTCGTCGATAAAGTCGTAAGGGGGCTGTTGGAAGCGGGCGGCCACTGTAATACTGAAGATATCATTTGCATCCTCTGCTACAAGTTGTGCCGGGGCTGTGAGTATTCTTTCTGGTACAGTATCATTATTTGATTGGTTGAAATATTTAGGAGAAAGCTGTTGGAGGGTAGAGAAGAGGGTGATGTGTCGTTCAATATAGGGTCGTACTTCGCTTGTTGATATCGAGGCAAAGATGGATGGATCTATATAGATACTAGTTGAAGCGAAGGGGGCTGCGAGGATGATAATATCGAATTCGGTTTTAGATGTGGAGGGTTGCGCTTTAGCCTGCTTGTCAGTGGATTCAGCATAGATTGCCCATCGCCTTTGTTCGCCAACGGCAATTCGAGTCACAAGAGTGTTGAGGTGAATATGCGCCTCAGCTATTTTCAACATCCGGTGTGGGAGCCGCTGATTTCCTCCGTGAACCGCTATATTGGGGGCTGAGCGTAGTACAAGGGGGGAAGAGAGCACATTGACTTGGTCTAGATCGCGAGCATGACGATGGCGACTCTCTGCTCGAACAGCTTCATTGATAAGTTTGGCGCTAACACGACAGCTTTCAAGGAAGGGTGTTGTAAAGAATGAGACTTCTTGACTTGTGAATGATGCGCGGAGCCGCTCCGGCAAGGCCAAGAGTAGGTGGGAAACAACGAAGCTTGAAAACCTGTCGGCGATCCCCCGGATCATGGCATTCAGAGACAAGCCATACCTCCACCGCCACTTTAGTGACTGCCACAATGTACGAGTCAAGGGTTTGTCTTTGTCGCTGCAGCTGATAATAAAGTTGTTGCCGTCCCAGACGCCTATATTGTGGCTCGGAGGTACGTGTACGTCCCGTCTGAGGCCCACTTCCTGCATAGCTTCGTTTAAGCACCAGTCGTCCTCCGTGAAAGCAGATGCGCCAACCTCGACGTCGTAGAGCGGCTCACCGAAAACATGTGCACTTCGAATACGTCCGCCAACCTGGTCATCGACTTCGAAGACGGTGATATCCAGCGGTTGATGCAAGCGGGCATGTTTATGCAAGTGGTGCGCTGAAGACGCGCCCGCAATGCCTGCGCCGATAATGGCAATCCTAGGAGTGCTCACCACAGCGGACTCTGCTTTTGGCTCGCCATACTCCGACCATTGCATTGGCATTTGAGTTGCATCAGAAGAAGCTGCGATTAAGGACAGTCGATCTAGCAATAGAACGATGAAGGCAAGGGAATGGGTGAAGATATGCATCTTGACAGATGGGAAAAGGGAAGACGAACGGGCAGCAAAGACGTAATGTCTATGTACAGTATTAAGATCGCTTCTGCACCAATCTGAGAATGAGGGGGGTGCGAAGGGCTCGGGGGGCCCTTAATAGGGCTAGAGTCTGGTAGGGTCTTAGACAGCCACGCCGAGTTGGACCAACAGAACCCTGTTTCGGCTTCAGCTCCTTCCTCCTACCGGCCAGTCAACGGCAGTGCGAGGGAGCAGCGTCTCGACCTGTGAGAGACGATATGCAAGTCGCGACGCTAATTAATAATGATGGGCTAGGAACGATCCGACCTATCGATGGGAAGCTCCTTCCACCCTCTCCCTGCGGGCCTGCGGAGATCTTTTCAGTGAAGACTTTAGAATATCAGCGATCTGATTGGAGGATGATCAGTCATGAATTTTGGGGGTGGACGATATTGTTGCTATTGATGTTGTAACAAGCTAGAATTGCATGCAGAGATTTTCTTAAGTGCGCATGGAGGCCTTGGCAAGCCCTAGCCCTAGTAGACGAGTAGCAAGCGCACCTAGTGTTGCAGGTATCCACCAACAGCACCATGAATTTCACCAATATTCTAACGGAAGCAATTCCCGTCAGGTCGCTCTTCCTATCAGCATTCGAGATTTCTGCTGATTTACTATACCTATGCTGGTGAACACACGTCCGGAGCTCGTTCAGCTCAGTCCCAATCTTCGAAACCCGGGCAGTATCCCAGTTGTTGGGACTGCTTGATCATGGAGAATCCTACTGATACCTGGAGTGACCTTGGTGACCGTAAGCATCCGTCTGAGCGCCAATATACCACCAAAAGGCCGTTCGGTGCTCTCAGCCTTATTACCTCCAACCTCGTAACCTAGTCCCATGCAAGCGCGCTGCCAACCATGTTTCGAGTGCATCGAACCCAACATCCTAACATATCCTTTGCAGTGTTCATCGTACTATACATAGTCATGGAACAGTTCAGCACTGCCCTCGACAGTCGTGGGCACCCAGGCTTTGTAAAGTTGTCCCGCCTTAGACTTATTCGAGGGAGCTTTTAGGTATGTATCTATAAGAGGTTTGCACCTTCTACAACCATTTTGAATTTTGTTCTTACTCTTAAATTTTGAACTTGAACCGCGTCCTTTAATTAAAGCCCATTCCCTGCAACTCTTCTCGTTCAATTGTGATAGGTCGTGCAACATGATCTACCAACCCTCCGTTGTCATTACAGCTCTGGTACTGCTCCTCCAATTCGTTCATGCTGACTGGAACGGCAACTCGGAAGGGATTACTGGCTCTGGAATAAGGATGGTAGATACTGACGGAGGCTTCAACGTGACAGACAGTGGAGGTATGTGTGTTGCGCTCGGAGAGCCGCCCATTATTCCTTTGCATCCCCAATCCACATAGCCAGCATTCCAAAAGGGCCTATGAACCAGCATACGACTTACTTCCACAATCCTATCTCTCTCGTTACTTCACTGTCAGCCCAGTTGAGATGCTTCAACTCTCTGGATGATGACTGTTCGTACAGGCAATTTTACCATTCTTACAAGCTACTTAATCAACAACTGCTCCTCAGACGAAATCAAAGACCTCAAACAAGCGGTCCACGATGCAAATGTGATCGCATTCGCCGGAATCTCAAGCGTTGATATCATAAATCAGCCACCTATTTTCTTCATCGACTTCAGCCACGAAGCAGCTATAGACTATTTCGGTCCGTCGCCCAAAAACCGGGATCAGCAGAGCAGAATATACAGTAATTCTTGTCCAGATGCAATAAGCTCAGATCTGTGCTGGCCTTCTGCTAATACTAATCAGCCACCTTGCGTCGAGCCTCTTATGCCGATCGAGGTTTGGGACTGAGCGACTGGTGGAACGACCGATACGTCCAATTGTATTGCGACAGGACTTTTAAAGATCCTTGTAATAACAAGTCTGTTCTCGCGTTCACAGATAACGGTATAAAAAAATTCATTTACCCGCGCATAACTTTCTGCAAGGAATACTTCACCAAATTTCCAGACTTTGCTACTGTACTCAAGTACCTAGACGCACCAATCAACGAGACCCTCCGAGTGAATCAACTCAATATACGAAATAAAGGTAAGTCTGCGGTCCTCGAGCCTAAAGGTGTCGCTAAGATTTTCAGGCTCGACAATGCTCCATGAATGGATTCACATGAATTGGGGTACCGCACAGATCTGTCCTGGAGGTGGTAAGTCGACGACTCTATGCCTTTGCTGTAATGCAGGAAGTAAGGAAAGCTAAATGAGTACAGCCCGTGATTACGAGATGAAATTTGGGCCCAATGGAGAGATAAGCAAAGCGTACAAGCCTGGAAAGGCAAAGCTGCTCGCTAGACGCAGCACGCAAGCGGCTGCAAACAACAGTACGATTCCTTTCCCTTTCATACAGGTCGTCCGCTTTTATGTGTGGGTCCCGTCCGCTGACTTGATCCAAAGACGATGCCTATGTATACTTTTCCTTGTCGTGGTACATGAGGCGCCGGTATGGGTTGTGAGTACAGGCAGGAAGCTGACCCCTCACATTGCACAAGCTAATGGCACTGTCTTCAAGTTATCCCGAGTATCCTACAGCCTGGGATCCTGCAAAATCTGTTGATGATAACCTAGCGGATGAAGCCAGGGAGCCTGGCAACCCGCCATCTGTCGCCGCCCTAAACAATACGGAGGAGTTCGACGCTGACAATCCAGACGGAGGCCCAGAGATCGATGACCCGCTCTACGACGCTTCTGAGTATCCTGACTGGTACAAGCCCATAGTGACCGCCTCTCTACCTACTACCTGTTCTGCGACCCTACCGTCCATTACTCCACCCCTTGCTCCAACGGAGCTACCGTCCGACGCCCCGATGGCACTTGTCGACGGGTCCGAGTCCAGCCTGGCACCCCTTCCAGCCCAGACATCAGCTGCACCGCCACCAGCCCCCGAGGCGGACAGCTGTGACGTTGCCTATAAACTCGTTCTGAATCAATTCGAGCTCCGGGGCAAGAGCTTTGATCAGGCTAAGCTCGGCAACAATGGCGACGGCTTGCACAACCATGTCAAGCGCTGCGGCGCTGTGACGGATTGGAGATTTACCATGACCCCTAATGACCCAACGTACCAATGGTATGCGTCTGGACATCTGCCAATCGGGATGAAGGCTTGTGTTGGCAGGGCGGTCGTGTTAGCTGGTGGTGCTGATGTAGCGAACTGTCGAGGATCTGGATAGGCGCGGGCGATGATATATTGATAGGCGACATGAAATGGTTGGCATCGTTTTGAACGCTTGCATGCGATTTCTGTGTTCGAGGGGCGTTGAGTGGACGTTCTTAGGAACTACCTGTCTGCAAGGTGTGCGGACTTCTGACATGGCGCTTAACAAGCAGAGAAGTTGTGTACGATATTCATAGAGGCAGAAATTGAGATCTTTAGCTGGGCTTACTATTTTCTAAAGGGTGTCTTGAGAGAAGAGCGGGACTACAACCTCTTGGTTTGATTGTTCGAAAGCCCTAATTGTCCAGTCCACTTATAGTTCATGGTCAAAGCTGTACGATATACAAGTCTTTATAACCTATATCTTCTTCTCCGTATATTGATACGCTTCCTTGAAAGGGCTTTGAATGAGGCTGTGTTTCTGGGAATAAATTGTCACCAGGGGCAGTTCTGAGGCGCGTAACCGTTGCGTACGGTGTGCCGCAATGGGCAAATAGTCACATCAAATATTTTCAACTTTAATTTTGAACTTTTATTTCTAAAACCTACCCCACCACATTTGCAATTATCAATAATCTAGTAACTACATCACCACCAGCGATCCAATCATCTACAGCGCCTACGATATAGCTTATCTAATAGTACTCTATCGAATTCCTGCCTCTTATCCTGATACCGCCGCTACTAAGTCTGCTGCCATCAACTGTCGGCCCTCCGCAACCTATGTATTAATCATATATGCTCAACAGCGGTATAGATCACCAAGCACTTGCTACGCAGTACTTACCTATATCTTAGCTACTAATTGAGGCGCTACTGACGTATGAGGACCTCTGTAGCAATACGTATACATATGCTTGTCGGTACACATCATAGGCGGGCCTTACCCACCGCCAGCTGGGGCGGAGACCTGGACTATGCGATAGCGGGGTGGAATCGCAACCCGCCCAGCCACTCGCAGACGTAGGATAGTATGTAGAAGGAGGGCGGGAGGCTGGTAGGAGGTTATCTTGCCTGTAGGGAGCAGTCAGCGCAGTCTACTATATATTATTGGTGGAGATGATATAAGCATTTCACCTATTTCCGGCGGCGATATGTACGGTGGCGGGAGACGACGGCGTATAGTTCTGACCACCAGCAATAGTTTATTGCGTATAGAAACAACTATTTGAGTCACGTAATAGACAGTTAATAGCTGGTGGTGGTGTAGTTACTGGATTATTGATAATTGCAAATATGGTGGGGTAGGTTTTAGAAATAAAAGTTCAAAATTAAAGTTGAAAATATTTGATATGACTATTTGCCTATTGCGGCACACCGTATTGCGCTACAGGCCCAAGCCTTGGCAAAAATGCATACCTAAGCAAAGCTCGAAAGCTTTGCCCCTAGGCCACTATATATAGGATACTCCGCGCTGGCACCACCTAGGAGCCGTAATATTACCTCCCTGGGAGGCTCCGCCCCGGAGCTACTACCCGACGCCCTATCCACTAACCATCAGTGCCCCTACCGGCGGCTGCCGAAGCGCGATCGCTACACGCCACAGTGCCCCAACTGTTACAGGCTAGGCCAACCGCGCGGAGCATCCTATAGTGGCCTAGGGGCAAAGCTCGAGAGCTTTGCCTGTGCTCTTTTGCCAATGGAAGGCGTGGGCCTGTAGCGCAACGGTTACGCGCGCACTTCAGGTACTTAGGCCGCTCTGAGCAATTCAGTTGACCTGCAGCAACTTGAAACAAAGCATACATTTCCGGATGTATGACTACGAGACCTAACATAGGACAAAACTCCCTACTTTTGGTGTCTAATCTCGTCTTCAGGTGTCTCTCCGCTTTCCACCTTCACTTCTTCGACTTCAGTCTTTCTTCCTGACTTCCACCTGTGTAAAGACATTGGAATCCACCTGATGCTCTACTCCAGTTGGCGCAGCGTAATTGCTGCATGCCTCGTCGCTGCCTACGGTGTCCAGTCTGCCGAATATGGCGTCGGCTTCAGCCTTTCACTCGACTACGGGTAAAATCTGCATCCCACCCTCAAGTGTTTAACGACTGACGTCCTTTTGCAATCAAGCACTACTAGCATCTACTTCACAAATGGCTCCAAGGTTGACGTGGCCAAAATTGAAGGCGGTCCGGCGTACAAGCAGACGATGCGTTCAACACAACCTAGGGATGATATCTTCGCAACAGATCACCACTATAGCCACGTTGATATCTTCGATTCTTGTTACGGTACTTCCTATCTTTACTTGGGATTGCAATCTTTTCGGGACTTTTTGCCGCCCTGGCTTGGGGGACCGAAAGCCTGTGGGAGGACATTGATCCCGATGCTAGATGCACTCAAGACCGCTGCAGAAGCGTATGTGGAAACCTCACTCGCAGCTGCGGAAGTCGTCTTCCCATTTCCCGTGTCGGACGATTACCTTGATGCCCTCCGCTCTGCCATGTCCTCGATTTCATTGCAAATGCCCATGTCAGAACAACCACCAGCCGGAATCCTAGCCGCGCGTGCCTATGGTATCGGCAACAAATGTAATTCAGCTGCCGTCGTCAACAGGGGTTCCGAGCAGAGCCAAATGAATGACCATGAGCCGGCACAATTGATCCTCACAGTCGACTATAGCGACGCAGCGCTGACAGTCCTTCTTTTAGTGGAGGAATGTAATGTCTTCGAATACCGGCGCGTACTACACGATACAGGCCTGGGTGCAGATACTATCTCTAGGACGCCCAACGGCAGCCACGATGAGCTTGCTCGTGCACTGCGTCACATCACCACACTGCCGCTTGAAGGTGGTAACGGCGCGGGGTTGAGACTTATAAGTCAGCTCGTGCTGTTGGGCGAACGTGCAAATGACCGTCTACTACACAGGGCGCTGGAGGAGATTCTCCACGAAAATTACCGCAACATCGCCAACAAGCGTGGAGAAGTGTGGAAAAACAGCATTGAGCCACTTTTCGCTGCGTCAAGTGGTCTGGCGCAGGACTGCTGGGATCGACTGAATTATCCTTATTGAGACGTTATGGATCCTTCTCTATGACATGTTGCATTTCCTTTATTGCCAACGTTCGACTTTGACCTCTAACAGCAATTACAGACTCGGATTACACTTGCAAATCCTGCCTGCAGAGCGATGGGTGCTGGTGAAGCAAAGTGGCGTTGAACGCTGAGAAAGGTGGGCTGACTTCCGCGTCATCTCAACCTGTGACCTGAATTGCTGAGAACCTCCATTTAGCTATGGACTGGTTTAGTATTCACTGAGATCTGCTCATGCTGATTACAGTCGCAAAGGGGAAATAGGCCGTGGGAGGTATTTTTCTGGTGCGATGTCTTTGGACTGAACCCTGCATGTATACAATAGCTCTGAATTAGCCAAATGGGCCAAAGGGCGCGATCAACTCTCAGGTGGATCCATTTGTGCACTTGATCTTGGTCCTCAGTCTTATGTCTCCGTTGTCCAATAAAGTCTCGTTAGACTGATGTTGAGATGATTGATAGTGTAGAAGACCGGAAAACTAAGCTCTCTGAGCGCTCAGAGGAGTTTAATGCACAAAGCGCCAGTACTCGTTGTTTGCAAACAAGATTTTATTACGGCCGCTGTGGTAGTATTGGTTATGTAGTGGAATAGGAAACCTGGATCTTCGGATCTGGTTTGTTGCTCTCTTGCCTGTTGTGGTGGTGCAGTGGGCTCGTGGTGCAGAGAGAGGTGCCTACCACGTCGCGGAGCGGGTATGCCAAGAACCTATCCCTAGGGGCCATGCCGTGACGGATTTTAAAGGCCTACAAAGGATTGCAAATCTGCGTCCGTACATCTAGTTGGGCGCCGAATATACTACGGAGTTCTCAATTATGATAGTATGTTCACGATCTTTAGGGCCCGTGCCAAGACGTTTAGTCGATCTTTTCGACCACCAGTGCTGTTGGTGGGAAAATAGGGCTAAGCGGTTTGACTCCATTCCCCCGATCTGGAAACTACAATCTCGAATCCTAAGTTTGGGGTATTTGTAATAGATATGTATTATGATATACACAGAAGTCCGAGGAAAATGCCACGTCACCCGCACTTTATCTGATACGGCGAGGTATGTACACCAAAATGAGCCAATACACGCCATAGCAGATTTTTGAACTATTGCCCTAAGAGCGATTTCCTCAACCACTGCCCCAGACTATTATTTGGTTCATGTGTCGACTGAGACCTGAGTCTTGATGCATCACTTGTGCAAGGCAGAAGGCATTGAATGAGTGCCTTGGTGAAATAAAGCTTGATAGCTTTAGTACTTAAGACACTATCATGGCAGATTAGATCAATTGTAAACGAGAACATTCGCCCTAGTAGTAGATACTTTGGCTCTCCGCAAAGCATTGTCCACCTATCTACCTTGCCATCACCAGCCTCCGTTCCTGCAATAGAGGAGTTGATGCCGAACTTCGTCTTAACAGCACTAATCAGGGAGTATTGTCCAATCCCAAACGGGCACTTTCTGTGCCTGGCGATATCCAATATCTTTACGGGCTATCAGGCTACTAGAAAGTGTACGAAAGACGTAGGTACTTTACGTCTATCACCATATGAATATAGGACGGGACAGTTAACGTCGGCAGAGGATATCCACAACCTAAGCTAAAAATGACAAACAAACATGCAAGTCTCGCTCAGGAGAGACCATCTACCCTAAACACAGCACCATAAACCCCCCCTTTGCCCCACACTCCAACCACCACCATGACTCGCAAGCAAAAACCCCCACCCCAATCAAAACGTCACGCCATCACCGACGACACCGGCTGGACACACATAACCAAGGGCCCCAAAAGCACCATCAACACCCAGCGCACAAAACGCCTCCTCCAGCAAGAAAAAATCCGACGCGAATCTCTCAGCTTAGAGACCTACTCACGAAAATTCAAAACCCACTACACGCCGCGCTGGCGAGAATCCTCCTGCTACACAAAACTCAAAAAAATCCTCGAAGACGATATCCTTCCTTGCACAAGCAATTTACAAATCACGAAATGCGTATGTCTAGGTCTAGGCAGTCCAACCGCAGGCGTAGAAGTATCATCATGGGAACTAGCCGCTCTGGTATCTCTACTTGAAATACTAGGTACATGATACATGGTGAAAATTTCTGAATTTCCTTATTAACATTGACTCCTCCCCCCATAGCAAAAACCCACTCGCTCCACACCATCATATTCCAAGACCCAGTCTTCAACGTCACCGACCACGCCTTCCTCACTAGTCTGGGAGAAGGCTATAGTATCGTTGAAGATCCCGATGCGTTTGGCATGATTGACGAGAGTACGTTTCTTTTCGCGCCGCATTTGGAGTGGGTGCATTTGGCGAGGGCGTTGGGTGGGGAGGGTAAGGGGCCGGGGATGGGTGTTTGGGGGGATGTGGAGGGGTTTGTTGGGGATGTGTACGTCAGCCCGCAAGATTCTTATTTTGTGTCTTGTTCTGTGTGCGGATTGGTGAGGGGTGATTGGTTGATGAGTTTTGAGCAGGTCGATTGCCAAAAAAACGAGCGAGGATATCCATCACGTCTTGAAAGGGTATGCGGATAGGATGAGTTGTAGGGCTATGCCTGAGTTTGAGGGGGGACATAATTGGTGTTTCTTTTTGTGCGTTTACTGGTTGAAGAGTGAGGAGGGTCGGGGGGACGAAGAGGATGTGGAGGAGAAGGCTATGAAGGGGTTGGAAGAGCTTTGTTTGTGAGGATTTATGTGTTTGTATTTGCAGTGTTGGGGTGAAGCTTGATTTGAGGGTATAGATCATGTTGATGAGCTATCAGGAGAATGTATATTTTCGCGTGAATGCTGCAGTGAGGTTTTGTGGGTTGCTGCTGAAGTATTGATAGCCTTTCTACTTTGGGCGGGATTCGGAATGTATCAGTCAGGAACACTAGGATTGTGAATGCTCACGAACTTGTAGAACGCGGCAGCCAACTTGAGACTTTTGTAGATTGATGCAACAAACAGCCCCGATGCTATGCATAGTTAAAGCCCGCAAGTGAACTACTCGTACTGTTGCGCACACGCTCTACCACCAACAACGTGACTTTTTCCTATTGCACCATGCATGCTTGCTCCAAGTGCATTACCCCTCCATTTTGATGCTTAAAAGTCATGCCTTTTCCAAACCCCCATTGTACATGCAGCCCATTACTCGTATCCCATATACATATGTGTTCCAAGATTATATCCCGAACGCCCTGCTCCTCTACATGTCACGCAATGAACCGTTATCATCTTGAAGGGATGGTCTGCCCTCCACAGTCAGGAATCTTCAATCCCTGCTTTAGGTTCCTTCCCGAATCCATCAGGCCCCATTTGTCCTCCCACTGCTCGTCTTTTGTGTTGAACTGGACTTTCCAAGGCTCATCAAAGGCTTCGAACCTGAATCGGAGGGTATCAGTAAAAGTCCATTACTATCTCCTTGCTCTTTCCGTAGCGTTCAACTCACCAAAAGAAATCCGTCTTATTAGTCAGACTTTGACAGATGAAAGTATCCATGAATTTGTTCATTTCATCAATACCCGCCACCGCTCCGGGAGTGCAATCATGAACGTTCAGTTTCCCACAATCTTTTCCACCTGCGCTGGGCCACCCGGTCTCAGAGATGACATTAACCTTGTTTGTTCCTTGAGTCAAGGGTGTATCGAATTGGGTCCAGAAGCTGTACGTCCATGCTGCCGCGGTATCTACACCGACGCCTGCAAAGAAAGGGTGGACGTTTGACATGACGAGGTCTGAGTCTGCTGCAAGGCCTGTTGTCCAAGCATCGCCCAAGTCGGAGGTAGCGACAGGAAGACTGATCTTTTGATTGGTCAGATTTTGCCTGACGCCAGACAAGATAGTCCCTAGCTGATCCAACGTCATATCCTGTCGGTATAATACCTCATTGCCAACTATGACGCCGGCGAATGGGCCGGCACCATTCTTCGAGAGAATGTCATACATGGCGCTCAAACCACGATCATTGGTGGTCGAGTTCTTGTCGAGCCAGACGCCGAGCCAGACCTTCATATCTGGTAGTGCAAGCTGCGAGATGGCGTGCAGCACCATCTCAGTTTGATTACAGTCGGTACCGTATAGACGGACAGTGTTTGTGAGCTGAGAAAGAACTGCCACATCCATGGTAACATTATCCTGGCTGGGTGGATTGGTAAGACAAGCTGGATATTGCGCGTTGAACGGCGTATAATCCATTCCTGGGAACACCTTGTGAAGTCCGGGATTGTTTAACAGCTTCTTTATTTGTGCCGAGTCCTTGGTCAAGCCGCTGTCCTTTGGAGTAGATGATCCTGTGTCAGAGGAAGACGAACCGGAGGAGCTGTGTCTGTTCTTCAAAGCTCCTATTACTCCACCTACAATGGCTCCAATCACCACCAACGCTATGATGATGCCCACTATCCACCGTAATCTTCTTCGTCCGGAAGTCTGCTTGCTGAGCCACTGGCTCTTCTCGACTCCCTTGTCATCGAAGCCTGGCCCACCCGATGACCCAGGAACCGGGCCATATTGACCGCTTGGGTCTCGTGCACCTGTAGGAATAGTATTCTTACGCCCGACAAGGCCTCCAAGTGCACCAAGAACTCCTCCTGCTGCTGCCGCACCCCCTGCTCCAGCAGCACCTGCCCCTGCCCCTGACTGGTTCGGTTGACTCTTGAGACCTAGTATCGACCTCCTTGGCCCTATTGGTGGCGCCATTCCCTCGTCTCCGTCGTCTTCGATCTCATCTGGGTTGATGTCACCTCGGCCGACTCGAGGGTCCCACGCCGTCGAGAAGCGATTATAAGGATTGTCTGCGTACAAGCCACCGCCATTGTCGTAGGCTTCATGCTGGGGATAGTCGCTTAATGGAATACTATGCGTAGAAGGATAACCGCGAGGGGTCAGGTCTCCTGGCGTATGTACATCCGATCCTCTCCCATCGTCAAATGGATTAGACCGTCCTGAGGGAGCTGGTGATGAGAATGGGTCCCTTGCTTGGTGGAGCGACGGAGGTGCTGGTACATATGGTGTGCTCGTTCCTATTGCATCGTAGTCTCGTTCTGGTGGGAACCCCCTATGTACCTCTGGTATATCCTCCAGGCCTCGCATCGCCTCCAAACCACTTTCGCGTTCATTGGTGTTAGCGACACCATATGCTATGCCTGCTATTCCACCACCAGCCGCTCTTTCTCCCATATTATCCGCACCAGGCGTTATTGTAGATGTAGTTCGGTTCGATGTTGAGTGATCCAACCCCTGGTTCCCGTAGCCGCCTTCTTGAGCTTGCCTCGTGTTCAAGTGTATTTGGGGGCGAGTATATCCAGAGTCCGAGGAGTCGGTAGGTTGGGGAAGTCGGTATGCAAAGGAAGCCTGAGATGTGTGCGCGGGTGGAGGCGGGGGGCTGTCGTTGTAACGCCTTGTGGGAGAGTCTGTATATGCTGGAGGGGAAGAAGGCTGCGTGTCCCGGAAGGCATTACTGTCTTGTGTAAGGTAACTTCGCCGATGTGCACTCAAAGAGGCTTCGTCATCGTCATTGAAGGAAAAGGTACGACCTAGGCCCGACATTTTCAATCGCCTTGGAGTGAATTTTGACGGAGCAATTTGGTGAAGAATGTAAAGTGAAGGGTTCGGCTGGATTGGGGATTGGGGATTGGGGGCAGAGCCTCGTATACTCTGTGTCAGATGGATCAGAAGAACAAGCGACACGGACACAAGGGCCTCATAGTTATTGTCTAGACCGGAACCTTGTTTCCCAAAAGGTGAGGCTCCACAGCGTCAGCTCTAGTCAAGAAGTGCCCAGCCGGGTGGTAAACGTGGAGTAGATATTTTTAGCATTGTTGATTTTCTCCGCTAGTCTAGTGGTACCCGAGCAACTATCGCCTGTACGAATGCGGCCTTTTACTTTACGACTTGCACCCTCATCGACTTGACTGGCGATCAGTAAGTATCCTACCATCAAGAGGGTCATTTACACTTCATTACGGTGATTTACAGCTGGGGTTGTCGTAGGTTCGCCATGTTCGACTATCCCAATCGCCACATCTCTTAGGCGCTGGCCTAATGATGCGTGTGAACTCAGTCCGCTCCAAAACTCGACTTATGAGTGATGCGCTCTCTTGTGCATGCTAACCATCAAAAGTTTGGCAAGGGCATCGAAACCGGTAGAAATCGTTACCAGGTAGATTGTATCAATCAATGTGCTCGAACCAGGTTTCAATCGATCAGTAGGGTAATAGACTCAGTAGTAGATTTAACATTATGCTGGTATTAATCTATATACAGTGTTCTCAGGTCAAAGCATATGTACGCGGCTAGGAGATGGACAAGTGAAGGATTCAACATAGATAAAGTAGATGCTCGCTCGCCATGTATGTGTGAAAGGGCATCCCAAACTAGAGAATGCACCAGGGTATTCGCTTCTCCCCTTCCAAGCTCTCAGTTTCTGACAAAGGAGAATATTATGTCAACGAATGTTACATGCAGACGATTGCAGGCACTTCAGTCGTGCAACCCAAACGCCTTCCTCAGCATGCCAAACCTCTTCTTCTTCTCCGTCTTCCCCACAACCAGAGGCGCTGTTCTTGGAGGGCCACTTTCACTTTGAACCCTGCCTATATTTGGTCTCATCGACGTACGAATACCCGCGGCATGCCCATCAGAAGTCTGCGGTCTGCTATCAGGAGCACTCTGGATGCCGCCTGAACCCTGGGGCAATGGCCACGAGATGTCATTTGCCATTGTGATTTTCTTCGGTGTATTTCGCCTCTGCAATTTGGGGCTCTTCGGCGAATTCTGCGCAGAACTTGTCCGAGAACCTGGAAGTGGCCGTCCTTGGGGAGCAGAGTCCGCTGTGGGAGAGCTAGGGCCTAGCACACGCTCATTCGTCTTTGGAGACCCTGTCCCCATCATTCTCTCTGCCTTTGAACGCTCAAGCGGCGTATCTCTCCTTGCGGCGCTCTCAATGTCGGACTTCCGCACCCTTGTGGGGTCATCACTCTTCTTCCTAGTGCCCAGCGCGCCGAAGAAGGACCGCTTTTTCTTTTCAGCAGCTTTTTTAGCCTGCAGACCAGATCCCATGGCTGCGGTTGGGTCTTCTCCAGAGGCAACACGGAGAGAGCCCGTTGCGAGTGCGGCTCCTTCTGGTTTGGTATTGATAGGAGCCAGTTTAGTACCATTCATCATTGCTTTCGAAGGAGCAGGTACATTTTCCGCCGAACTATCCTCGAGGTCGGTAGAATCACCTTCGTTGATGCGTCGTGGTATGCCTCGCACAGGTGTCAGCTTCGTTGGTTCGTCTTCGTCGCTCGAGTCGGCGAAGCGGCTACTTGCTGCTGGTCGGGGGTAGTCCTCGTCATCGCTAGAATCACCAAAGCGACTTGGGAAGCGTGAATGCCCTTGTGGCTCGATTAGTTTCGCCTTGGATTTGCCAAAGCCGAAGCGCGAAGGTGATTTTGGCCGTTTCTCATCCATTGACGCCCCCCGAAGAGATGTGCGCGCTGGCTTGCCTGAGTCCGTAGAGGCTCGCATGGAGGTTCGCATGGCCCCTCCACCAGGACCAACGGAACTGAAAGGACGGCGCGCTGCCGAGCCTGCTGGGGATGACGTTCGAGCACTCAATGAGCCGGTGGTTTGCCGAGATTGCGACCCAGCATCCATTGACTGTGGTCTCATTGTCCGCTTCATGTTGTACTTACCGGCACTTGATGTGGAGCGCCGCTCTTTCTTGAAACTACTGGATGAGTCGCTGTCGTTTCGAAACACGCTGGGTTTCACGGCCGGCTTTGTCTTCTTAGTCTGGGGAGCCACTGGTGTCAATGCAGTTGACGGTAATCCCGCAGAAGCAGCTCGTGTATGAGCGACTTGGGGCTTGTTATAGTCCACCATTGCTACAGCTGATACTGGACGAGATTGCTTTTGTAGAGCGCCTCTAGGCTCTGCTGACGGTTGCATCGAAGTTCTTTGCGTGCTGTTCTTCACAGCTGGTTTTTTGGGAGGTCCACCACGCATTGATGACCGCATATGAGCCTCTTGTGCAGTCTCGGGTGGTGATTTGCGCATCGACGATTTTAAAGGAGTCGCTTGAGGTGACGTAGCTCTTACATTTTTGTTCTGATATTGCTTATCTTGCCAATTAGGTAGAACTGCTCTGCTGTCGTCTAATGGGGGAGGGCTCGACTTTCTGGGCGATTTCTTCGCCTTCTTTTTCACGGAGTCCGGGCCCCTCATTGTTTTGTTTGGAAGGACTGGCTCGTCGATTGCTCCAGGGACAGCTGCTTGTTCCAACTGCTGTTTCCTAGTCTGACTGAGTCCAGACCAGTAGGCTTGAGCCCTGTCCCATCCTTCGTCCGACCCTGGCTCGGATTGCTCGCTCGCGCTCCTCCCTAAAGGACTCCTTGTAGGATGAGCTTTCGCCGTGGGAGGTATCGCTGTTGGAGGCGTGGAGACACTTGCAATAGGCGCTTTGAAGCTCGGGCTGGCAGGTGGCGATCTAGTGGCCAAAGGCAGCAATGGACTGGCTGGACTTTCGACAATGGCATTGATAGAACCAAAGCCATCGCCGTCAAGGTCATCAACGTCCTCTGCCGCATCACTATATACGCTTTCACCAGTGTCTTCAGACTCTTCGCCAGCCTGTGCTTCGATTTGTGTCCGCAAGCCTTCGGCTACTTCTCCAACATGTGGTGATCCTGGATCATGCTGATGAGCAGCAGCTTCTGGCTCTGGTTCTGCTAGGCCGACTGTTGCGGGCGTAATCACAGGCGAATGGTGTTCCACATGATGCTCCACGGCTGGAGCTTTGGAGGCCTTGACAATTTCTGAGTTCTCTGAGGAACCTGGGAAACCTCCCGGCATTCCGAGCCACCCGTTTCTATCTTGGCCGCTGTTCTCTAATGCTGGCGTAGCTGGCTGGAGCGCAATTGCAGGCACCGACGGGTCTGGCTCTCCAGAGGCCTCTCTTGCAGATCCTTTCCCCTCATCAGACAGAGCAGGCTCATCATCCGAATGATACCCACTTCCTTCGACGGAGGTGACTTGTGGAGGCAAAGGATCTTTATAGCCACTCTGCAAGTTTGGTCCTCTTTGGGCTTTCTTTTCTCTAGCCGCAGCATCTTGAGAGATGATACTTCCAACCACATGGTCTGTCGAAGTGTCCACACTGCGCAGCGTATCCTGAGCCCAATCCTCGCTGGTTCTCGGCTTGTTCTTAGCCTCAAGCGTTGCCTCCTCGTGACGACCTCGAACACTCCCAAACGACGGTAGTGCCGGTGTAGGCTTGATAATGCTGTCTTCTTCAAGATCGACAACTGCCCCTTCCTGCTTCTTAGAATCTCGGACAAGATCAAACCAACTTCTACCCTTCGTCTTATTCTGGGGACTTTGAAGCGCAGGCGACTCCGGAGTCATGGGCGGGCTTGCAGCGCGACCAACGGCAACAGAGTCGTCGTCAAAACTCACCCGAGCGCTCTTCTTCTTCTTTGGTGCGGACCTCGATCCATCTGAAATGTTGGATGCTGTGTCGGAAGCTTCACCAGGGTTGAGGCTTGCGCGGCGACCTGCGGGTCGGCCTGCAATTGGAGATGCCCCCCTTGAGGGAGAGTGCTTCAATGCAGATTTTGCGGGCGATACTGATCGTCCTGGTGGCTGATGCCTCGTGCTGCCTGGAGTCTCATATTCTGGTTGGGAAGAGAAGTGAGCAGCTCTGACTGGACTTATCGATTGGGGACGGCCAGCGCCAGGTACGTCTAGAGATGTACGTTTGGGTCCATTGGGAGTATCGGCCTGGCTGACGGATCTATTGTGCTGAGGACCTTTTGAAACAACCTTGGACGTATTTGCTGGTATCGATGCGCCCACGGCACCATTCTGGGTCGCCTGGCCACCCGCCTTCTTCCCAGGTACTCTTCTGTCTTCCTGTTCTTCAGCCTCGCGATCTTCGCGAACAATCGACGGTTGTTTCATCAACAAGCCTGCTGCTCTAGTATTGTAAGTTCGTGGCCGATCAGTCGTGCTACTGAGTTCCGAAGTCACCGAGTCAGTGTCGGATGGGTACGCATTGCCGAATCCTTCGCTCGCTTCTTGAGTTTGTGAATTCGTAGCAGGGATGATCTTCTTTTTCTTCTTCTTGGGTTTTGGAGCCTCGTTTATGCCGCCAGCCTGGGATCCAGCATCCGATGGTGGAGGTGTTGGTAGACCTTGGCCAGTTTGCTGTTGTGGAGTTGCCTTTGATGTAGCTACTTGAGCCGCACCACTGCTTGTGCCAGTCGCGAGATGGCTTCCTTCTGAGGAGCCCTTCGCCACCACTTTTTTCTTCCTCTTGACAGGTGCTGCAGCTGTCTCCTGGATTGAACCAAGTATCCGGTTGACTTCCGCATTGGGAAGCGACCCTACCCCGGTGGGTTGCGTTGGTGGTGGAGACCTTACACGTCCTGCAACCAAGGGTGATGTGGGAGATGAGTTTTGAGGGCTGATGGGCCTTGAGAAATTAATCGAGGCTCTGCTTCCTGATCTATCAAGCTCGCCGACGGTTTCTAGACTGCTCAATCTGGGCTTGGACCCTCCCTGATTGCTTTTCATATGGCCTGGTCCCCGATCTAAACTTGCACCACGTCCTCCTGGTAGCCGTGGAGGTGGAGAGACAACTCTTTCTGGCGGCTCCACACTTGCTGCCCTCCGAGCGGCCATTTGTGGTATTGGCATCGGTGCGGCATATCCCCTAGGAAGCGCTGGTACTGGAGGAGGCTGCTCATAGCGCGTGTATGTTCCTTGCGTAGAAGCAGGGCGCTTTGGAGCCGGTGAGGGCGCATCTCTAAATGTCCGCTCAGTCAGAGACCCACCGCTGCCTCTACGTTGCAGTCCCGGTCGGTCTGAATCGGTGCCATTTGAAGAAAGAGAGTTTTTCCTCTGCATACGCTTGGTTTGTATCTGGCCAACGGGCGTTGGGCTGGTGGTATGTGAACGTAGAGCTGCAGCTGCCGCGGCATTTGAAAGGTCGGCATTGGAATTCCGATTTGCAAGGAAAGCTTGTGTAGCTGCAAGAGACGCAGCAGAGCTGGGTGGAGACTTCACGACTCGGGGCTGTAGACAATGTCAGCGTAGAACAGCCAAATTAAATTTCCTTTCTACGGATTCCAGCTGAACTCACGGGATTTGAGCTCGCCCTCTTTCGGTGGAACATGGCTGCTGTTTCTTTGGTCTCGCGACAGTTCCTCGAAGTATCTCTTGCAGCAAGCACTCTCCTTACGTGGACAGGAGAGGTGGGGTTCTCGAGGGACTATCGTCGCTCGGTGGTCCTGGAAGAAAACATCTGGCGCAATTTCCTTGCTAGCTCGCTTGACGCGGAGCCGGTAGGATGATGACACCTTGGCTAGAAGTAGGTTTGAATGCGGCTGAGCGTTGCCGATAACTTCAACAACTGTTTCGCGATGATTAAAACCCCGAGGCAGACATGCATCGACTAGGTATAAGGTGAAGTTGAAGTGCTCTCGACCCTGCTTTCGCAATGAATGGGATGGCGCCGGAACGCGGGCAAAACTGCTTGGTCTAGATTTCTTAGCACAACGCACCACCATGCCGCTAGAGCATGCATCATCAATCGCTGATGGCTTCACAAGAAACTTTCCGACGTCATTTACTTGCCAAACTACATTCTTAGAGGAGATTCAACGAGCAAGAGCCGGGATGGCTCACACTCTGGTTACAGTTTGGAGACTGTGATGTTACGTCTCACAAGATTCGGCGTATTTGTACTACTGGCATGACAGTCTCAAGTCTAACGTCTATTCATTTACTGGACGTGAGCTCAATATGAACCGAGGTCTCATGGGCCAGTTGCCTGTCATTCTCGACTTTTCCACGCAATGCCACTTACACCTCTTCCCCTTCCCCCAGGCCTCCGGGAAAGCCAGATAACAAGCAGTGCATCTGATCTATCCTACCACATCATCGAAGCCGGAGCTAAAGGTAGCCCTCTTATACTTCTCCTTCATGGATTCCCGGAGCTGGCCTTTTCCTGGCGCAAGGTCATGCCTTCTTTGGCCAAAGCCGGCTACTACATTGTAGCGTTTGACCAGCGAGGCTACGGCAGGACCACAGGCTGGGACACGAGAAACTTTGAGGAGGTAGACTTGCACACTTTTGCTCAGACCAACCTCGTGCGAGACATAATGGTGCTAGTACATCGTCTTGGCTACCATCAAGTACAATGTGTCGTTGGTCACGACTTTGGGTGCGCTCCTGCCGCATTGTCCGCGTTGATCAGGCCGGATGTCTTTCGCAAGGTGGTTCTGCTAGGACATCCCTTCCAAGGATCTCCCAAACTACCTTTCGATATCGGTCCAGAGGAGGAACAATCGTCAATGGAACCTGGCGTCATTCAAAAACTAGGACAGCTAACACCGCCGAGGAAGCACTATAGGTGGTATTACTCCACACCTGAGGCCAACAAGGAGATGGCGCCGTCAGAAGGGCTTCATGAATTTTTGAGAGGGTACTTTCATTTGAAAAGCGGAGATGCCGAGAGCAATCCACATCCGCTGCAAAGCATGACAGCGACAGAGCTTGCAAAGCTGCCACATTACTATGTAATGCCTTTAGAGCTTGGCATGCGAGAGACAATTGCTCAGGACATGACGGCGGAAGAACAGATCAACGCCCGCAACAAGTCTCAACACTGGCTACCTGAGTCTGAGCTCGAGGTTTACGTAACCGAGTTCGGGCGTACAGGCTTCCAAGGTGGACTGAACTGGTATCGCATTATGACTGATCCGAAGCAGCGCAAGGACCTTGATCTGTTCGCTGGTAAGAAGATCGAGGTGCCTCTTCTGTGCGTAAGTGGGACGAAAGACTGGTTGATTCATCAGACTCCAGGTGCAGTGGACAGTATGAAGGAAGCGTGCATTGATTTCCGGGGCGTAGCTTGGATTGAGGGCGCCGGTCATTGGCCGCAACAGGAACGACCCGAAGGGGTTGTTGAGGAGGTGCTCAAATTATTGAGAGCAGAATAGTCGAGCTACCTTCATAGCATTCCGATTTTTGTGGCTAGCATCCAGCTCTCCAATTTTTCACTGACGGTAAAGCTGAAGCAGAAACCCGTGAACCTTCGAGTCAGAGAATCACAGCAGAAAAATCATGATTGGCAGTCGACAGGACTAGGGTGCACGGTTCTTAGTGTTTGGGATACCCGGGAAGCTACCGTTCGTCGCTCATCATCTGAATTCTCGACTCTCCCCAATATCACAAACATCGAATACCCCAGTCTCTGGGATGTCATTTTTCGCTAAAGCCTTCCTGAGGAGCTGAGGCGGCTCCAAGACATCCTCTTCTGTCAACACCCATGTTCCCCAGTGTATACCCATCGCCTGCTTACATTTGATATCTTTGAAAATGTTGACGCTATCAAAGGGATTCGCGTGCATTGGTGACATGACATGGCGAGGGTCGTAAGCGCCTATGGGGATTAAACCAAGATCGAAGGGTCCTCGAAGGTCACCAATTTGTCCGAAGGCTGGGCAGTGTGGATACTTGTGCTCCGGCCCATAGTCATCTACATCTTTTGGGAGCTCGGGAACTGCTCGATAGCCGGTGTCGCCACCAAAATATACCTTTTTGCCTCCGCTCTCTACACTCCAACTTGCCCATAGAGTCACGCCTTTGTCGAAGGCAGTTCTGGCGCTAGTATGTTGACAGGGAAGGCATCCGATGCGGGCCACGATGCCTTGAGACGTCTCTCCTGTCGGGCTTGCTGTCACATCTGTGCTAGAAATAGCTGATTTGCTTGTCACAGGCGACAAGTTCATGTCCCGTTCCTCCCACCAGTCAAGCTCCGTCACCCCTTCGTGTATGCCAGATTCTGCAAACCATTTTTTGTTGCCAAGGGGAACAAAGAATTGCACGTTTGGGTGCTTTGCCTTAATCTTCATAATTGTAGGGTGGTCCATATGATCGTAATGGTTGTGTGATATGACGACGGCGTCAATGGTTAGGATTTCCTCAATTTGACAGGGGACTTCTGTGTATCGTTTTGGACCGAGCCATGTGAACGGACTGCATCGCTCACTAAACACAGGGTCGAACAGAACACGAAACCCTTGCGGGAACTCTACGAAGTAGCAGGCATGACCAAGCCATGTTGCTCGGAGATTCGGCGTGATTCGTGAAGGGAGGAAGTCCGGTTTCCGGACAGGAACTGTGGGAGGTGTAGTCTCGGGCTTGTTCGCGATGCCCTTCACACGTCGCCTAGTGAATTGTGAGCTTAGAGACTCGAATCGAATCGACGAGCAGAGACGGATTCACAAACCATAACATCGCTTTCATGATTTCCGGGCCAGTCAAGTTTTTCCAACTGTCCTGCAGTAAGGTGCTCAAATCAGCACGACTCATAGTCAAGGATTTGAAGCCCAATGGTTACCCAGGGATTGGTGAAGCCCTTGCCATCTTTGAGGTGATGAGCCTTATCCTTAGCTTCCTCTGGCTGAGCTCCCACGACCGATGCCGATGAGATCGTAGCAGCATACAAAGCCGCAGCTGTTGCTGAGCTCGCCATTGTTTGAGAGCTAGAAGACGGTATGCGGGAACGCCCAGACTTCTTCGGTAGACAGAAGAAGCGGCGGAAAAATGCTCGCATCAGGACGTAAAGGAAAATGGGAGGGCTTACAGCCCCCTAGATTTCCTAATGATGTCAAAGAACACCCTCATTAGTATATATAGATACTAGAATAGGCGTATAACCCAATCAATCAATCAAGGAAAATGGGTATAGGAAAAGGTGTGAGATCAAGGAGACGACAATGTATTCATAAGACGAGCGAGCGGCTTTCGGTCAGAAAATTGATCCGATGCCAGATGTCATGGCTTAACTCCGTTGGTAGGCTTATGAGCTTGGGAGAAATGTTCATAGAGCGAACGCCTTAGTCTATGGCGAAGCTGTACAGCACAGCTCCTCAAAGCTAAGGATGATCCATACAGTCTAATGAGGTCATGGGGAATTAAGTCCGTGTTCAATAATCATTGAACAACATCTTGGTAACCATACTCGTCGTGCCCCGTTTCAAATACTAGCTTTAGAGATAAGAACTTCAGCTGGGTCTTCGCAGACTTAGTTTCCGAGGTTGGAGCGGCTACTGCCGGGGATCCGCACCTTATTTTGTCGCAACCTTACGGAAATCGAACCACGCTTGGAACTTTCGCTGTAGTATTACGTTGTTTGAAAACGAAACTGCTAGATCTGTCTGTTGGGCATGGCAAAGAATGCCACCCAAGTGCCAACAGCAGATGCGGTAGACCTGTATGGGCGCAACGGCGCATCTTTCGTACACTCGGCCAATGATGGTGGCTTTCTTGCCCAGGTATCGGGCAATCCCTTCTTTACTGCCGTAAGGAGTACCACTATACCGAGTAGCTACAGCTGTTGACTGGACATCAGGGACTCGGTTTAGCTGGTTTCGGTGCAGCTCTCGCTGTCGGCCAAAGAGGCATACGCCATGGTGCAAGTTTCATCAAGAGACGTTTACTTGTCGACCTGGAAATAAATGTCAAAGACGAATCGTTCCCATGGTTTCTTCACTGGATGACAGTACATCAACGAGGACAATCATCAAGATCTGCTCGTCATGGTGCCCTCGACGGTATGAACGCTCGCAAGTCTGGGTTCTTGAAATCGCTCATGCAACGTTTCACTCCACGAATGCATCACCTTGCCATAGACACCGAGAAGATCGAGCTTCCCAATGGCGCGGTACAAACTCAGTTCTACTTCATGCCAGGGCCTGGAAAGCACCTCCTTCGCTACAAGAATGCTTTTATCATGGTCGATCGCGCCCGCGAATCCAAATCTCTGGACCGTATGACAGGTAAACCTTGGGAGACTGTGACTCTAACAACGCTTTACTCTCAACGCCACATCTTCGAAAAGCTCTTCACGGAGGCAGAGCGATTGGCGCAACAGTCTACAGAAGGCAAGACAATCGTGTACGAGGCCCGGACAATGTCTTGGGAGCAGTTTGGTGAACCGCGCAGGAAGAGGCCCACAGAGTCGGTGATCTTGGACAAAGGAGTCAAGGAACGCATTGTATCAGACGTCAAAGACTTTTTGAGAAGTGGTAAGTGGTACTACGACCGCGGCATACCATATCGGCGGGGATATCTCCTACATGGACCTCCGGGCAGTGGCAAGAGCTCTTTCATACAGGCTCTAGCGGGCGAACTCAACTACAATATCGCAACGCTGAATCTTAGCACGCGGGGCTTAACGGATGATAGACTTAATCATCTCCTCACCATCATCCCCCGACGGACGCTCGTACTCCTTGAAGATGCAGATGCGGCTTTCGGCAATCGGAGGATCCAAGCCGACGCTGAGGGCTACCAAGGCGCCAACGTCACTTTTTCTGGCTTGCTCAACGCACTTGACGGAGTCGCCAGTGCTGAAGAACGGGTTCTGTTCATGACGACGAATCATGTGGAACGCCTTGATAACGCTCTGGTGAGGCCGGGAAGGGTCGATATGATCGTGCGGATAGGAGAGATCACACGCTGGCAAGCTGGTCAATTTTGGGATCGCTTCTATGGCGAGCTTGATCAACAAGGAATATTTAGAACACAGTTTCTCGAGCGGTTAGAGCATCTCGGATTGATTGAAGCGGAGGATGGTAGGAGGACGCATCCCGAGAGAGTTACAAGTGCGTCGGCTTTGCAGGGCTTGTTTTTATACAACAAGGATGACATGCAAGGAGCTATAGCTATGACATCAGGTCTGCTTCCGGAAAGCCTTAGAGAGAGTCATACGTCCGCCAATGAACCCCGGTGACCTCACGCTCCACATGGGTGAACCTTAAGCAAGTGTAAATACAGCGATGTCATTCATCACTCGAAAATGGACAAACGAAAGGCTTCCCCTCCGCGGATTTCTGAGTATTGCCCATCATCGGTACATTCCGATCTCATTGTCTTGACCTAAAGCTCGAACCCAGCCCAGTATATTCACACATGTCGTTGCGCAGCGATGATGCAGAGTGTTGAGTGTTGGACGTGAGAAGAGTAGGGAATGGGGGGCCAGAAGTTGACATAACTGCACTTATTACAGCAAGACTAGAAAAGTACTAATTCCAGTCCTCGGTAGCTATTTAGGTCGATGCCAAAATCCACAGGGTCTCTTCACTCCAGCTTAAACGCTTATGATATTTCCCGTTGGCTGAGTGTGTGCCTGTGCTGTATTACACATGGACGACATTCTTTCTGATGTGGGACGACGCAGGCTTTTCAACTCCGCAGAACAGAATTGGAACGAGATCAACGCCTAGATGTAGAGTCGAACCACAATTTCCAAGCTTGCAAATCCAGGAGACCAACCGTCTGCAGCTTATTAGCTGTGCGAATTCAATCTAGAGAGTGACCCCGAGCCGAGTATTTGCTTGACGGTCTACCGTTGAAATATCTGGGCTGTTGCTCATGTTAGCTGTTTGTTGTGCTACGCATTCACTCAAGGGAGGGTTGCACTTCAGAATTAGCTTCCTGTTAAATGGTGGATACGAGACAGGAGGCCGGGCCAACAGATTCTGTCGTGCTTAAATCCAGACTTAGATTCTGACTATCAGAAGGTCCCACTCACAACAATTCCAGTTGTGTCTTGAGAAATGTTTATTGCACTGCCCCAATTCTAAGATTTGTAGTTCATCCTGCCCCTTACTCCAAACAGTTCCACTGTTCTCAATCTTCGTGATTGTTTGACCTTTTTTCCCCTTCCTATTGAGAGAAGAAGTCTAAGTTTCCTGGCAGAAATGGCAAGTTTCTGCGCATTTGAGTGAGGGACACGATCTCCGTGAATTATCGTGAGCAAGTTGAATTACAATCTTTGGACCATTCAATGATAAGGACATGGTCTTGAGCTGTTTGATCACGTCCAGCACTCTGCCACTTCCCGAGCCAGAATTTTGCGTTTGATAAGGTACGGGGGCGACGGAGATACTTACAGCGTTTGGTGCCGCTTTCTTTGCGCCTGGTCGATCACTTCCCGTCGTCTCGCCTGTCGTCTTTACTACTGTATTGCACAATGGTTGGTCTCTTAAAAACTCTGGTAGAACTGGTTAGTTGACAGGGGGTGGATCTTACGGATAGTTGAAGCGTTTGAAAACCGCCTGACTTGTAGCATTGTACAAGCTAAGGTATGGATGGACGGAGACACTCAACGAGAAAACCGTCCATTTCAATGGGAAAGGGGTTAGAAACTAACAACAATATGAAGCGAGACTTGATACGTATCACTAAGAACCACCGCAAGTGATGGATATTTGAAACAGTTCACAACAATTGTCGGTGTCGTCGATTAGCAAGTCCACTCGGTGCTGGCTATAATTGTTTTTTCCGAGCAGGCAGAAGAAAATTCTTGTTTACTGAAACATGCAAGAGATATAAGGCAGTACTCTATAAGTGAGACGTTATCGCAGTGTGAGATTTCTGTTGGCCTTCCAAGTTCAAAGTCGACCATTTGCTCAAGACATGTAGAATTGTCATGAGTGCCTACTCAAGCGTAGTAAGAAGCGCCAAAAACTCTGCTTGTGTTGAGCAGAACATTGGGGTGATTACACTTAGAAGAAGTGGCATTCTGGGAGGTCTTCGTAGGACACAAAGGTTGAAGATTGCCAAGTTACTGTGAAAGATCAGGACCTGGCGATTAGGTAGGGCTGATGGCTACCTGATACCTACCAGTAGTAACTAGGCGATCCTGAATTAGAGTACCGAGGGCATGACCCTTCGGAGCGTGATGACGTTCTAGTGGGGTTCCAGAATCAAGATGGAATAAACAGCCGTGTCGCCTTTCTTCAGTGACGCGCATTGCCCTCTTTCTCCACACCACTCTTTCCCTACACTCCCTGTCCCTACGAACCTAAGTCTTGAAAATACCGCCAATATGATGGAATATCTCACCCACAGACACAACACGTCGAAGCCTCCGATAAGCAACGCTGAAGAAGTCGAGACTCCTGTCCTTAGCGAAGAAGATGAAGCCTTCCTTGCACGTATAGAATCCGAGGGAACACCACCTCCATTACCCGAACGCCATGCGCCTACCCTACCTCAGCGCCCTCAAGACCTGCCAGAAGTAGGCGATGTTACTGGCAACAACGCCCAGATCGCTCTCTTGGATGGCTCACAAAACATACCCCTACCTGATACCCCCGACACTCCAGAAGGCGTACTCATCACCGCCGAACCGGACGAAACCGATTTCGGGAAAGACAAAGGAAAGCAGAAGGAGGCCAAGAAGTCTAAATGGAGTTTTCTGCGGAGAGACAGTCGAGACACCAAGCGCAAGAACAAAGAACGAACAGCAACAGACCTTATGAGCGCCGCTGAAGGCCTGAAAGCAGCCGACGCCCACCCGAACGAGGACGGCAATGTTTCCGACCATGAGGCGAAAAAGGAAGAGGAAGAAATGGCTGCTGTTCTTGAGGACCTGAATTTAGCGGCCGTCAACAATCGAGTCTTCTCGATCTCGAAAGAGTCTCAAGAACTTATGCGCAAGTAGGTCCATACTATCTTTACATATTGGAAGCATTGAGTCAGACTAATGCGGTAATCAGATTTACACTTGTCCTCAAAGACCTAGTGAATGGCGTCCCTACAGCGTACGGTGACCTCGAATCTCTCCTTACAAACTCCGAAGACCAAATTCAACGCTCATATACCCACCTTCCACCCTGGCTTCAAAAGCTTGTCGAACAGCTCCCCTCTAAGATGACCAAGTCCATCGGCCCAGAGATGCTTGCTGCCGCAGCTGAAAAACATGGCATGAACTCGAAGTATGCCAACATCGCTGGTAGTGCAGCTTCAAAAGCAGGCTTGAGCTTCAAGGTGCCAAGTCTCAAGGATTTAGTCACCAAGCCCGGTGCTGTGGCGGGCATGTTGAAGGCTATCATGAACTTCCTTAAGCTTCGATTCCCAGCATTCTTAGGAATGAATGTGCTCTACTCGCTAGCGTTGTTCAGTAAGCACTTCTCTGGTCTCAATTTATACACTTCCCATCTGAACCCGCTGCATTTCGATGGCTGACCTATATATGAAGTCTTACTCTTCGTCTTCTGGTATTGCCACAAGCGTGGCAGGGAAGTTCGCCTTGAGAAGGAGCGCCTTCTCACCGAGCAAGAAATCGCCGCTCTCGAAGACGACTCTCCTTTGACATCCTCCGATGCTCCACCTTTGACTACCGCCCCTCCAGGCGCATCAATGAGGGAGGTTGAGGCGGGAAGGTTAGAAGCTGAAGCCATAGAGCAGCGGCACCAGCGGGGTCGGGCACAGTATGCCGAAGGCGGCTCTTTGGCAACAGACATAAGGAAAAAAGAAGGCAAGAAGGGGGCTGGTGAGACAAGGGCTAGTTAGGCAATGCACACAATGCGGCTGATTGAACGCAGAAATCGAACTAAGGGAAGTCAGTCCTGATGAGCCACAAAGCTCGAGCTCAGTACAGCGGGAAATGAGACAGATTCAGAAATGGAAACGGCAGAAGCGAATAGAAGAGAAGTGGCGAGGGCAACCTAGCAAGGCGCCACTGAACAGTCAGGAGAGCTGTACAGTCTCCTAGGATGGGGTATCGTCTTCAGATTGTTCCACAATCACGAATATATGTTGGGACGAGTATGAATTGCACGGTTATCAAAGCAAGAACCTGCTTCAGCATGACTTTAGCGAGTAAATGGACTCTTTGGTTCTTTTCCCTCTCGCCTTGAATTTTGTTTACTACCTGTGTACCAACCAGATCACTACGATTCACCTGTACATATGTTTTGGCCACCTCTGCTTTCGACACTTGTTCCGAGTACGTACGGCATCCCACGAGGATGAGCAGCATGGCAGATCTCTATATGTTCCCTCGGCACAAGCTCATCCATTTCCGTCTCTGCACAGATCCAAACGTAAGGCAATCGGATGGCTTGATACTTTGATGAGATCCAGCTATTCCGAACCTTGAAACGGTAACATCCTCTGCCACTTCACCATCTCGCATTCTAGGATTAGCGCTCCTCCATCCCTCTCAGGCAATCCCGTGAAGTCTTTCTAACGACAGTAACCCCTATAACTAACCGAAGTTCATTACCTGGACGCACCAAGATCGCTTGAAGTGTGAAACCGAACCATGTTCTTCCGCAGAAGCGAGGTGCAGCACCAACACCTCCTACCGAATAATAAGAAGCATAAGGATTGAACCCAGGCGTAAAATCGGTTCAAGGATTCTAACAATTAAAGCCGAGTGCTTTACGGCCATCGCTAGCAAGGCACCTGAGGCCTAAGAATATTTTGGATCGATCATTGAACATGATATAGCTGTTCGCGAGAAGACGAAGAGAAACTAAGACATTGGGAGGCTTCGATGAAGTCATTAGGAATCAACGGTAGTTTAGATTTTCTTAAAGTCTAAGACATTGAAAACTTCATCGAGCTGGGATAGTAATCATCTTCGTAACTTGAATGTGGGAATCTAGAAAGGCCGAGTGCGTTGGCGGGAACGACCTAAATGGTTATGGTCAAACCGTAAGCCGCGTATTACGCCTCCTCCACCGAAAACTTTCAAAGCACGGAGACATAGGAATGCTACTTTGCTATCCGATTGAGGAAAGTGATGCGGATGAGTCCTCGTGTACTCGGACACAATCACCAGGGATCACATTACTCATGATCCTTGCCGTGGAGAAGTCTTCGATTTGTAAACGGTTACGGAGTATAGAAATCCATCTATTGGGTGGCAAGTGTAAGGAGTGCGCCGGTGTGAACGAATCATGGAATGGATGTGAAAGGTACTTTATTATTGCTTTCGGGAAAGGCACAGTATCCGCCCATCCTCAACCCGTCTGTCTCGTACACTTCCCGTGCAGCGCGGGCTGTGATCGGTATCTCAGAGCATAACTGATATACGAGAAGTGATGGAACCAGCGCTGAAGCCAGTACGTGGACGAAGCACCGAGCGTGGACGGCTAGAAGAATGTGATGGAGTACCTCGTATGGCTACTTGACCTCACACTCCCCTATATCCCACAGTATGTCAAATCAAGGGGAAGTATAGTGCGGCGAGGGTCTTGATCCTGGCCATAGCACAGCAGGGAGTAACTTACGAGACGGGTCGCGATGTGTGGCCCCTATCACATAGCATTACCTCAGCGGCCATTCTCCGGGTTGCAGCGAATCGCTCCCTCCTGAGTTTCAGGCGACTGGCAAAGCGAAGCCAACCGGGCTAGAGGGCCGTCTGGCGGTCTCGGAATTAAAATTGCTGCTCTTTCGAATCGAAGATCGAAGAGTCGCGAAGAGTCGAAGAGCGCTTTGTAGGCTCTTTGTGGGTCTATTGTAGGGTCGAATGATCGAATCAAAGGCGGTCTTTATTCTTGCCTGTATTGACAGGAATGGGAAGCATAAGCTTGGCATTGTACCTGACATTCGTAGGTGGGCGCATGCTAATCTTAGCTAGAACTAAGGTACCGCGGGGCCTTCGCGGGCGCTTCCTTTCGGGTCACTTGGGCCCAACGAAATTGCACAGTCATCCTGCCCCACCCGCCGCAACGTCCATACATGATACAGTACACCGCCAGAAAGGAACCCAAAGGGACAAGCTGAAACAGGGGAGCGCCCACTCTTCCAGCCTCTAGCGTTTCGCTCACTATGTCTACAACGGCTCCTACGGGCTTTAGTAATTGTGGAGAAGGCGCTGTACTTGCATGACTGGTGCTCTAACCCGCCTCCATCCCTGCCACAGGCATGCGCTGTATCAATATTCTTCATACTAGTTCATATGGCTCAGCGTTTCATGACGCCGCTGAGTGAAACTCCTTGTCCTTTTCCTTCGCATCCTTTCACCGATTTGTCCTCATGAGACCGCACCAGGGGAAATTGAATGTGACCTGTTCATTGGCTGTAACAACGAGTCCTTGTACCGCGACCACAATGGCTCCTCCAACCGCTCCATGGGGCCAATTTGTGCTCCTGCTATATCATTCCCCACCCCACCCCAGCATTTTCTTCCTTTTGATTTATCAGATTTTCTTCTCGTCGTCTCCGGTCTTTTCTTGCATCAGTAGTCAGGTCACTCGCTTCCTTGACTATTGTTCGTTTGCTTCCTACTTTATAACTTAATTCAATCACTCACTTGCCAGGCAAAGTACTACACATACATTCTACTCTACAGTTAATACCGTCACCATGCGGACTGCGGCAGTTTCAGCTATCCTCGCCCTCGCGGCTGTTCAGCAGGCTGCAGCTTGGGTAAGTACTCTGGTCCACAAGGCTCACGTCAACATATGCTAAGACAATATCAACAGGGAAAGGGTTACGGTCAAAGCTGGGGCGAGGCCGAGTCTCTGCCATCTTGCTCCAACGCACCCAATGTGTGCAACAACGAGCAGAAGTCTGGTTACGATTTCACCACCGCCAACCTTCCCGAGGGCAGCTGCTCAGGCTATGGTGGCATGTCTTTCCAAGGCCTGAGCTACGGCTCTTTCGGTGGCAAGACCAAGCGTGACCTCTTCCCTCGCTGGGGGTCTTCTGGGGGAAGTTCCAAGAAAGCCGTTCAAGGCCAAGCCTCCAAAGGAAACGGACCACAACTGTCTTGCAGCAGTAATATCCCCCAGAAAAAGGCATCAATTTCGAACATCCAGGTCTCTGTCGACGTTGATGTCGAGGTCCAATTCCTCCACAGCTATGAAGGCTCCAGCCAGACTTGCTCGTACATCAAGAAATGCTCTAAGAGCAGTGTCAACAGCATTACGAATACTCAATGTGGTGGCTCAACTTCTGTGAAGTTGCAGCTTCCTCCCAATTCTCAGCAAAACTCTTGCAACATTGGTATTCACCAAATTAACTTTAACTGTCAACCCGGACAGCAACAATCCTCTTCTTCCCCTCCTCAGCAACAGTCGACTCCTGCACCGGGACCATCAAGCCCTGCACCGGGACCATCGAGCCCTGCACCGGGACCATCAAGCCCTGCACCGGGACCATCAAGCCCGCCAAGCGGCCCCCCTGCGTCCCAACCATCTCAGTTGCAAAGCACCGCACCAGTCTCTCATCCTCGCCAAAGGCCCTCGGTGTCATCTCCAGGCTTTCCCCCAGTCAGCGTGCCAGGCAACTCAACTGCTCCCCCTGGTACACCTCCACCATCTCCCCCTGCGACTTCACCATCCAGCCAGTCCCAGGTCGTGACTACCAGCGTCCCTACTCTTCCACAGTCCACAGTGAGCGAAGTCACTAGCGAGATCGTCTACACTACCGTCACGAGCTGCCCGGTAACCAGCACACTCACCCAAGCAGGAACCACTTCGGTCCACGTTGCCACTGTGCTCTCCACAAAAGTTCTAACCAGCACCATTACAGTCTGCACCAAGTGCGTGGCACCTCCGCAGACCCCAACAAACACACCCGCTATTCCCGCGTCTTCCCCCGCATCTGCTCCGCCAGCGCCTCCACCAGCGAGCTCTGCGTCTGCTCCGCCAGCGCCTCCACCAGCGAGCTCTGCGTCTGCCCCGCCAGCGCCTCCACCAGCGAACTCTGCGTCTGCTCCGCCAGCGCCTCCACCTGCTCCTGCGACTTCACCATCCAGCGGGTCACAGGTCGCCACCACTAGCGCGCCGCCACCTCCACCAGCGAGCTCTGCGTCTGCCCCGCCGGCGCCTCCACCAGCGAACTCTGCGTCTGCTCCGCCAGCGCCTCCACCTGCTCCTGCGACTTCACCATCCAGCGGGTCACAGGTCGCCACCACTAGCGCGCCGCCACCTCCACCAGCTGTCCCTGGCACTACTCAGGAGGTTGTCACAACCGAAATGTAAGTTTTGGGAATTCCAAGACACCCATCTTTAACTAACATGGTTTGCAGTGCCTACACTACCTTGACCACTTGCCCAGTGACAAATACTATCACACCCCCTAACGGAACTCCCACTAAACAGGTCACAACAATAGTCTCGACCATCATCAGCACTAAAACATCGACCATCTGCACCAAGTGCATTGCACCCCCTGCAACCAACATCCCTGCCCCACCACCAGTGGCAACAACGTCCGCTCCACCAGCACCACCAGGGCCGGGAGTTAGTTCTTCAGCCCCAGCTCCACCTCCAGGGGAAACAGCATCCGCTCCACCAGCACCACCAGCGTCCCAAGTCCCTTCTTCAGCTCCAGCTCCACCCCCAGCCGCCACCCCAGCTCCACCATCTGTCCTTCCCCAATGTCTCAAGACTTGGGTCTCCGTCACCAAATGCAAGGACAACTCGGACTACAATTGCTTTTGCAAGGACGACACCTTCACCCAGAACGTCTACGAGTGTATCAGCGCCTGGGAGGCTGAGCAAGCTCAACAGCAATCTGCAATGTCCTACTACGCCGGTATCTGTGCGCAACACGTCCCAGCCAATCCAGCCATCATCACTGCAGTTCCCACTACCATCACTCTCGTCCCCACCCCCGCTGCGCAAGCACCTGCTCCACCTCCACCAGAGGCTAGCGCACCTACCCCGGCTGGTTCCCCAGCACCAACGTCTCCTGCTGCTGCCGCTGCTCCTCCAGCCGCCGCAGTCACGACCGCGGCCCCGGCTCCCGTAGCTGGAACCCCAGCCCCAGCACCCCAGCTCCCACCAACCACCATCTCCATCTCCACAACCGTCACGGTGCCCTGCCCAGTCGCTACCGCCAACCAGATCTCCGACGGCCAAGTCCAGGTCCAGACCTCTGGCATGCCCTCAGGCTGCACAACGACCCAGCTGCTCCAGACACAAGTCACCTTGCCACAAGTCGCTTTCAGCACCGGCGCCTCCGCAAGCGTTGGCCTCGTGGCTGGCACCCCAGCTCCAGCCCAAGCTGCCGCTACCAGTCCTCCATCTGGGCCAGCACCCGCTGCACCCGTTCCTGGAGTCGCTGGTGCTTCTTCCTCGGGCCCTGTCTCAGCCCCAACCAGCACCGTTGTACCATTCAAGGGCGCCGCTGCTCGTACTGGCTCATCAAGCATCGCTGTCTCAGTCGTCTTTGCTGCTCTTGGCTTGTTTGTCTTTGCATGAGCATCTCAATGACCGTGAAGAGTAAGAAATACAAAAGTGTAGAAAATGGGGAAGGAAGGAATGAAGAAAACTACATTCACGTCTCTCTTTAACCAATCGCAAAAAATAGCATTTTGACCGCATTTTGGCCGGTTGGCGCTTTAATTTAGATTTTCCTGGGAGATGAGGGATCTCGTGTATAGGCGTGTGTGTGTGTGTGTGTGTGTTTGACACTGTACCTTTAGATACAAGTGTATGCGTTCGTGGTAATTGGGCAATGGGAACTGAGAATTGTTAGTTTGCGATATCCATCGAATAAGATAGATAGAATATAAGCATAAAGAAAGGCAAGAGCCTGTTCATATATGAACTTTCCATTCGATTGACCAGAACAGACTGGGGTGATTTTGTGTGATTATTTGCTTCGACTACGGATAACGGGTTGGAATAAGTCGGACACATGACACTTGTTATAAACCGAAAGAAGTGTTTTCACGTACATAATGAAGTAGGGTCCAAGTAACATATCGTCCAAATCCATCACATGTATAAAGCGAGCCACTCATGCGCTACGTGTCTATATAGAGTCACATTATGCACTAAAGACCGTATAATTAACATTCACATCACTACATCACCACGTCTGAAACATGCGTCCCAAACGCCATTCTGATGCCCGCCAGCTACTGGTGACGATGGTTGAAATGCAAGACCGTATTCAAGATACCTATTCGTGTACTCCGCTTTTCCAACCCTATTATTGTACAATCCACCGAATGTAGTCCCAAAAGACGCACGTATATCTTCATGAATGCTAAATCTTGCGAAAATGCTCAACCCCAAGTGTTGGTGTCTCGACCATCTGATGCGTAGGAACCCCCTCGGCTCTGCGTCTTTCAAAGAAGTTTTGGCACTCGTTGATGAGGAGGCTCCATTCAGCAAGGGCTCGGCCAGTATATTTGCTAGGTCCTACTGCTGCGCCTTCGGGTTTCAAGGGTGTGTTTTCCTGGTGGGAAGGGGGGAAGGGATCCCTATCTAGGAGTAGCTGGGAAGGTAGTGGGAGTTTGGGAGGGTTGAGGCGGCGCTCACGGCCCGCAGGGTTGTTCGCCGGATCGGTCCATTCGAGGGAAAACTTGAAGGAGAGTATCTGGAAAGCGAGTGAGGATTCTGGGGTCTTGGGTGGCCCTAGGCGAGCTTGGATCTGTTCTGCTTTGGACTTCTCCAAGGGGCTGTCTATTCCAGGTGACGGACCTGGTGCAGTGCCGTTTGGTCTTGTTTGTTGACTTACAACAGCCGGCTTGGGAGAGGTCGATGTTGGTATGATGCTCTTGAACAGACTCCACCGCTTCTTGCTACCATCAGGCCACTGATTTGGGTCCGTTACGCCATTTGACCGTTTGTTGTCGCTTCTCGGAGCAAACGGATCTCGAGAGCTGTGCCTTTCATACGGGTTATTCTTGGAAGTCGTAGCAGTAGAGAGGATACCATCGAAGGAGAGGAACATGCCGCTAGGAGCTGGCTGGATATCGTCTCTGATAATATAGAGTCGACGTGCAGGCGCTGGACTGCACGGTGCGGTAGATGGAGCCGCCAAGGAATGCGTCTCGGCGTGCTCTCTAAGGTACAGTAGATGTCTCCACGTCTCGTGCAAGCGCTCGGTGAGGGCCTTCAGTATTGCTCTATCCAACTCTGAACTGCTGCCATCTAGCCTTGCAACTCTCCACACGATTAGTCGCATAAAGAATGCCCGTACCATTGGACACCAGTGACAAAATTGAATTTGGAAAGTGTCCGGGTTCAATAGCCACTCAAGGCAAATCTCGCGCTTTCTGTCCTCGTCGGAGGCTATTGTTCCCCACATGCTGTAGAGGAAAGAGCAAAGCCGAACTTCTGTCATTGTATTCCGACTTTGTAGCATATTCTTGCACACCTCGAGCCAAAACGCCCAGTCCATAACCGGCGTTCCTGATGATAGACAGTAGCGAGTCAGAATGGGAATGGCCTCCTCAAGGAAGTCGCAAAGGGTAAAGCATGCATTGTGGTCGAAGACCGAGGTTTTCTGCGTAGCAGCTTTAAGAAGGCTGCAGAACGACTGAGCGAAAAGCGACTGAGCTCTAGCAACCATGATTGCGGAGCCAGATAGACAGTCTCTCAATAGCATAATGATCCGATTTTCGGCCATTGCTCTGACGGCTCCATTGGCCGGAAGTGGCAACATAGTAGCTGTTGCGTCTGCTTCTCCAAGCATATCGTCAAATGTGATTGATGGAGGCGCCTTGACGGGCTCAACAGGCGGTGAGTTGTTCGATTGCTGTAAAGTAGTATCCAAAACTGTAAGCATCTGAGCCTGTACCAATATCCATCCAGGCGTGGCCATTGTCTCTTCCGCTGATGCTTCGTCCGGAAGGAAGCGGCAGACTAGATCTGTATAGAATTTCGTAAAAATGAAGAAAAGATCAGTGTCTCGCCCTGCCCATCTTCGAACCCACGGCCCATGCCATGGAATATACGCAGTAGCGATAGGCACATGAGGTCGAGTCCTTAAATAGCTCATCATTGGTCGTAAGGCAATGAATTTGAGTGATTGCAGACATGGTGGGAACGTAGCAGACATTCTGTCCGAGATAACGGAATCCACTTTGGCTTCTTTTCGAAGGCCGCTCCCCACCAAAACACGACGCATAGTTTCCAAAGGGGTCGCCCAAAGCCGTACTAGTATCTCTGCGACACCCTCACAGTAAAAGAAAGCATATGCTATGGCTCTCCCACAGAAGGTAACGACAGACGCAGGAACGTTCCGAGTCGACATCCTGTCAACTACATATGCCATTTGTGCTAACAAATTTTGCGTAAATGTATTCCGTACATTGTGATATACTGAGTCTGCCAGGAAGTCTGAGGACATGGTCATAGTCGATCGCAAAGATGTTGTCGAGCGGGACCTTAGAGAAGCCCGTGGAGTTCTCCCTGCATGTGGTACGATGATCATGGCAGGTAATGTCCATTCTGGCCTGACCATGAGGGCTGTAACAGCTTCCAGGATTGCGGGTCGGTCGTTGCCAGATACTGATTCGCCGTGTCTGCCGTTGAGCAGCTCCAATAGACTTGTCCACCATTTATTGAGTATCACTGTTCTTCGATCTAGATCTTCGGGTCTTAAAGAAGAGGTGGAAGGGTGATCAGCGTAGGTTCTTAGGAATGGCAAGAGCGCAGAACGGACGACGGCAGTTTTCAAGGTGCTTGGCCGAGATTGGAACTTTTGATGTTCTCCATCGAGACCACGGAATGCACTCCATAGTTGATCTTTCTTTCTTGGTGATTCTGCTCCTAGACTTTGCATCCGTTCAAAGGACTTAACACTCGGAACTGGAGGATTGCTTTGGTCAGAGGAGTTGCAATTGAAAGATGGCAGCTTGTCTGTTGAAACAGAAGTCGGAATGGGGGGCACTGAAGGAGTATCCAGACTGGATGTTTTGCTGAGTATAGAGCTGAGCGGTCGCCTCGATCCTCTCCGTAATAGACTGTTCCTTCGAGAGGGAACCTTGGAATGGCCATTCGCGTGACCATTTGAAGTATCATGGATTATTGCTTCTTTTGGATAGCTATTTTCTATGCCTCCCGCCGCGTCCTTTTCTTGGGGAGGTCTCCTCTTGCTTGGTGATGGTGATGGTGAGCGCGAAGCTGATATCCAGGACTTTCGAGCAAAATTTGAGATTGACCCTGAGACCGAACGTGCTTTACGCTCGCGATCTGTCGCAAGCACGTGCTTGCGTGGTTTCGACTCATATATGGGGTCCTCTGGAGTGTCATCTGCGCCAATAGTAAATTCTGATATAGTGAACTGAGGCTCGGAGTCTCGCTGAGTGGATTGGTGTTTCAATGAACTCAGTCTCCTCAATGACCTGCGTGCCTTCAGATTGCCTTCTGACGCTTGCTCTGTAGTATTTCGCCGAGTAATTTTTCCTGGCATATTTGCCAGCACATTCTCCGAAAAGCTGCGGCTTAGAGAACTAGTTCTTTGTGGTAAGGTTTTCGAAGGCGTATCTCTGGGAAGTTGGGCATAGCTGGCGGCACGAGGTATCATGGAAGAGGAATCAGCCTTTCCTGCCCCAGGCTTGGTGGGCCTAGCAGTGAAGGCCGCGTCATGTATGGTCGGACCATTGGACATTCTTCCCATACAGAATCATTCCACTAAGCAACGTGATTGCTTAGGTTCGTAAGGCTCGACTATTGTTGTAGGGTTCCACAGTACCTCGCACCTCGCAGGCCGCCAGTGGAGAAAGAGCGCGTCCTGTAGTCGAGGTCATGCTAATTGCATAGCGTGAGACGTCAAGCGGAGGGACAAGGTTTTCGGTCAACGATAGGGTAGCATAGCCAATATGACAGGTCTAGTTGGGGCACGAATGTTGACAACCGTATGAAAGCGCAGAAGAAAGGAAAGGCCAGAAAGAGTGAGATGCCCTCAGTTAAAGGAGCTCCGCGTCGGAGGCTGAATAGGAACAAAAACGAGAGTGATGGGTATGATGTGACCCGGTGGAGAGTGCAAGCTCAGAGGTGCATTGTGCATTTTCGATAAGGGAAACTTTCCTGCTGACGGAAGCCAACAGATTCGACCGTTGGCTGCCGCTGCCAATATTAGCCGTCGCCAATAGTCTAACCGTATCCAATAGATTGGACCCCTGCTGGCCTCTCTAGGCCCTGCTCGATTGACCCGAAACACTAAGGTAAGGTAAGGTAGGCCCCATTAAAACTAGACTAGTAACTTTCAAGGTTACTTTACCAGTGAGAAGATGTCTCATCCTGACCTTCTTCCTCAATAGTAGCGATAAACGTTGTCTGATACATTTATTCTCTATCAGAAAATAGAGTCTATGATAAATACTATGATCAAACAGGATAGAAGGATACCCCGCTCAGCTGGCCAATACGCTCAACCGACCGCTTGTAGGGCTGGTGCCCGAGAGCCCCTAGAGACAGCCCTGGACCTTGCTCTTCCAGCGCGCGGACTGCAGCCACTGTGCGGATTCCATGTCTACTTCGGACGAAGAAGGTGTTAAGCCTGCGAGCATATAAATTTCAGATCCGCAGGATTCGCATGACAGAGGCCCCGATCAAATGGATTTCTTGGGAGGCATAATGTCGTAAGCTATTGCAAAGCCTTTGCTATGGTCAAAGTCCTTCTTTATCAACTTAGATCTCGGCAAGCTTGCTGCATCAGCTAGTCGCTGTCGCTATAGTTAATACGCCAAGTTCGTCAGGAGTGCATGTGTGTCTGTCCCAAGAGAGGTTTCCTGCGGAGTTCCCAGAAGAACTTATGCAAGGCTCAATTATTTGTTGCAGGACGTGGGTCGATGCAAGACTGGAGTCGTGATAGGACTAGCCTCCGAAACCTCTCCATCATGCATGGGCATACCATCAACATTAGCTTCAGGCAAACAAGTGTGAGGGTACGCAACAGAAATGATAAATCTTGAAGAACTTGTACAACCAGGACAGAACCGGTATGTTGTAAACTCCGAGGATGGTGATATATGTAGAAGAACACAATGATCCATCAACGCTGATCCGTCAAGCACCTGAAAAGGACTTACGACTACTCCATCAAATGCAAATTAACGAGACCCCCAATCTCTCATCGAACCCCCGACAGTCAGTAAGAATGCGTCTCACAACGTTCCTAGCAGCTGAAGCCAGTATCATCCTCCCTCTTCCCACGGTCATATGCCCCAAAATTGGCATGGTGAGGCTGATCATTGCTTCCCCAAGTCTGGTCCTGATCATTGAAGTTGACGGGATCACTATCCACCGCCCCAGCTGTGACGTACAGGAGTCCTGGGAGAGCAGTATCGATCTACCCACATGCTATATCAGCATCGATTTGCCCACATGGTATATCAGCATCATTCGAAAACATCTTCTGCACAAAATAACCAAGTGAAAGAAAGAAATCTGGAGGTACAGAGAGCAGGCGACAGCGACGGGCAGAGGATTGACTTACCGCCTGTGCCTGTCCATTTAGAGCAACAAAGGTGCCACAATCCCCTGTCGTAGACTCAGGGAGTTCGTTCAACAGAACTTTGTTGGCGTCGAATACTGGATTGTTTGACGTCGGTGAGTCGCCTGGCTCGTTCTTCCGGTACTGCGTGACATGGATGCCGCACCAGCCGCTGGTGTAAGCTGTGGGTGGAATGGAGAGATCGTCGTTGGTTGTATCGTCGGCGCTGGTGCCAGGAGGTGGGTCGGTGAAAGTACAATCCTTCTTCTTGTAACAGGCTTCCTATGGTGTATGATTAATCAGTAATGTGGAAGAGAGATATTTAGGATGACATGGAGAGGACGAACTGCGGCAAGGAAGGCGTACTTTTGCGCGTTTAAGAGTTTGTCGCTGGGGGAGAGGTTGAAACAATCCGAAGCCCCGTTTGCGGAATCGCCAATGTGTTTGCCAAGACTATAGCGGGTTGCATTCAGTGGAAAAGATCTCTGCGGTAAAACCATTGGGGAACTTACGCAGCATCGCCGACTTGATCCCAATGGCTTTTTCATAGACGTAAGTGAGAGTGTCTATAGAAGATGAGGGCCAGCAAAGCTTACCCAGATCCATGCACCATTGTGAATGCCACACTCCTCACCTTTCTCGATGCGTACCCATCAATATCGGTACGTTTCATGCCAGCGACAGAAGGTTGGGCTAGACCCGCGGGACAAATGTGGAATTGCCCTTTATAATATACACTGTACGCATTCTTACCCGGGGTACTGGGGCCCATGATATCAGCTTGTTCGCAAGTCCACTTCGTCATCAAGGTTGTGGGCCGTCCAATACCAGAGTTGTCGAACATCTTGAGATATAAATTCTTGACATTTTGAGCGTCACCGGCATCAAACCAGGGCTTGAACGTATCGGAGCCTGCTTATCAAGACGCGGTGAAACCTCGATATCGGCTGGAATATGTCTGGTGGTAATCAATGTTGTGCCACTAACGACGGATGCTCCGAATATACTGAACGATGGGCTTGGCTAGGGCAGCTACCGACCATAGTTGAAGGCCCAGGATGAGAGTGCTTGAGAGATACATAACGAATGGATCTCAGTCTAAATGTTTGCTTTGCCCATTGTGTTCTGGATGCACACAAAGTGCTGAAGACGAGAGGTACCATTCAGACTTATATAGACATGTCCTACACGGAGTATGTCTTCACAGCCCGTAAGCCAATAGACACGACAGCTTACATTTCAGCGACGGAAAGACTACCACTTGCAAGAGTACGGGAGATTTGACAGCCCCCATAACGGATTGTACTGTTGAATTCGGTAGTATATATAACTTGAAACGTGCAGCGATAAGGTAAGGCTTCTCATGTTTAAGGAAACTATTTAGTAACAAATTGGGTTCAGCTGGTTGGTTGGTTATTTCATGCCTTGTGATTAGTACAATTTCCAACATAATTGGATCACTGAAACTGGATCTACCGATGTTCCGTCCGATTAGCCAAGTTTCAAATAGAGTACGCCTGACTGCGAAATAGCACCGCCACTTTTGAGTTGCTATCAAGGTCCTCGCAAACAACTCGATTCATAAAACACAAGGCGCAGGTAGAACAGGAATGCCAAGAAGGCTTCGACGATCATGTACAGGGCACATTTTGCAGACTGTCGGCGCAGCACCTTAGCACGGTATATCTTGGTCTATGCTGATGTGTATGTCGATGCACGTGATGCCATCTCATGTCTTTAAATTCCGAAAACTATAATTCGATATTGTTGGACGCCTCTGAAACCCGACTGCTAGGACTCGTCGCCCAAGATATAGTAGTCCTTACTTGACCCTCCCCGCCAACCGCTAAATAGCATCCGCGCCTACTGTATCCACAAAGCCATGGCATCTCAACCCATGCTCACTCTGCGCCTCCAGGCAGACAGACTCTGCTTGTTGAACCATCAATCTCGCTTTAGTCTTGTAATTTTCCTCATTCTCACAAGCGGACAGTCTGTTACGCTGATTCGAAGTGGCTGTAATGATCATATTGGACTGAAAGAATTCTTGGTATCTCGATGCATTGAATGCACGGATGTGGAATCCGGCCAACGAATCTCTGTCCTCGAATCCAGTCAGGGATCCCAATCGATCAGTCCGGAAGCAGCATGCCCACCACAATTGACCCTCGAGCCCAATAGGTCTAATTACATGACTTTCACCACAGCTACCAACCCGCGAGATTATGAGTTCACTTTCGATCTGCGTGCGCTGAAGCCAGATTTTACGTACAAAATCCAATGCAAGCCTTCAGCAGCGCTCCAATGGTGGACCTATGACTCCCAAGAGACAATCAGCGAGTATTTCAAGACATACCGAAAGCTCCCACCTCCGGAAACGCCACCTCTACGTTGCGAGCCACCGTACATTGACAACACAATCACATTCGACACTCGCAGCGAACTTACACCTGCACCCGAGGTATCCGTCTCGCTTTCTGCACCCTCGACCATGTCCCTCTCCAGCAACCCAAAACTTTCGTTCTCTCTAACCTTCACCTCCCACGCAGGGACACCAATCACCGTTCTCGCAGAGCGAGACAGCACCAAAGCCGGTAATACCGACATGGAGATCCTTGACGGAGCTACCAGGAAACGTCTCGCACCCGATTTGATCGACAGTGGCAACGATGACGGCCCTTGGCTGCGTGAAGACTTCTTGCGTCTTGAGCCTGGAGTGCCTTATGTCGAGCACAGGACGTTCGATCCCGCTTACAAGTACAGCGGGCTTGAAGATCTGGAAGTGAATACGGAGTACGTGCTACGGAAGGTGGATAGTACGTAGGGATGGTGGAGCTTCGACGGTGTTGATACAATTATGAGCTATGCTGGTGAGAGAGGGTCAGGGCGATTGGGATCTGCACAATCGATACAGCTAGTCTGCGCAGATGAAGCGAGATTTCGCGCTGTGTCATAGCTTTTGGACTGGGTAGCTCTTGCGCGTATGCGGGTCTTTCGTTGGTTCGTGCTATTGTACTTCTGTACTCATTGAAGCATCGATATGTTGAAGATGTCTCCTTGTCGAAAGAAAGCTCAATTACCAAGTACAACACTTACAACTAGATTATGACAAATCTTCTCTTCTAGTCGACCGAACGGTTTCATGCTACCGACTATAGAATTTCAATATCCGTGCAGAAGGCTGGACATCTGTTACCAGCCCGGGAAACTGAACGATCCTTCATTGTCCTAGTAGCTACGTACAAAACAAGTTGTCGTACAGTGGACCTTCATGTCACAAAGCCGCCTCCAGGTATTCCCAAACAGCATATGACATCAATGGAACATGGCTTCGGCCATTGGGATAGTCACGGTGGGATGGGATGCCGTAATTCAATCATGAGAAGCTCGGCTTGCTTCACGAGTCATCTGGGGAAAGGTATTAGAATAGGCTTATTCGGTATGATGTCATAGGAACCTCTTGTAGGTAACGATGCAGCTTGATTGACCAGCAGTAGCTATATATTAGACTGCTTAGTATTATATTATATACAGAGGAAATAAAGGAGAATTTCTACTATATATTAAAATTCTGCCTGTAGGCCACTAGCGGCCGATTATATCTAAGATCGCTTTAGCGGCTAATTATTACTAAGACCGCTAAGCCTATAAGCTATAGAGCGAATATTTAATACTCCCTCTAAGCTTATAGTAACAGCGAGGTCTACTACTCTACTATATTACCTATATAGCTTTATCTTTTACCCGCCGCTAGACCTAGTAGGCCTCTAGCAGGGCCGCAGGTACTAGGACCTAATAGCTTTATTAGGGGGTTAGTATACTATAACTTTATATTAACCTAGCGGAGAGCGATTTCCTTAGTTTCGCCTACTAATTCCCTTATAAAGTAGTAGCGTATCCTAATATACTTTATCGCGCTATAATTAGCTAGATTAGAAGCTAGCTTAATTATAGCCTAATTATTAACTACTAGGCTTACTAGAAAGTCTCTATTATTAAAGCCTAGATTCTTAATTATAGGCCCTAGGAATAGTCCTTCCTTAGCTGCCTCTACTGCCGCTATATATTTAGACTTAGTAGAAGATAGGGTAACTTACTTTTATAGCTTAGTTAACTACGATATTATACTATTATATAATTTATATACGTAGGCTCCGGTAGATCTACTAGTCTCCTAACTATTATACTATAAAGCGTCTAAGTAGCCTTATAGGTCTTCCTTACTACTAGCCTTATACGTAATTCCGATATCTAGAGTTTTAGATAAATATCTAATAACTCGCTTAGCCGCTAGTAGGTACTTAGCGGTAGGATTCCTATTAAATCTTACTAATCTACTAACTATAAGACTGATATCGGGCCTAGTTATAGTACTAAGCTAATTTAACGCCCTAACTAGGGACTAGTATACCTTAACTTTATCTAGTAAGGCTTAGACTCCTTCTTCTACTAGCTATATTTCGCTATACTCTATTAGCGATCTAGCTAGTCTATACTCTTATATTCCTAGCTTAACTAATAGGCTACGGACGTACTTAGTCTAGTTAATATAAAGTATAAATCTAGTTCTTACTACTTCTATTCCTAAGTACTCTTTAATATTACTAAGGTATTTAAATTAGAAGCGTTTATCTAGTATTACTTTAATAGTAGTAATATCCTTATAGTCCTTCGCGATTATTAGTAGATTATTAACGTAAGCTCTAATAATTACCCTAGTAATATTATTAATAAAGATTAAGTAGTCCTACTTAATTCTTTAGAAACCGTACTTCTTTAGCTCAGCGTATAGCGTCTTATACTATTTATAGGATACTTACTTTAAGCCGTATAATACTCTATTTAATTTATAGGCGTATCCTAGCTTTCCGTTAGTATATCTAAGCGGTTACTCTACCTAGACGTTATAGTATAGCAGCGCCTTAAAGAACGCTAAGACTATATCTAATAATTCTATAACTATATTATATTTCGCAGCGATAGCTATTAAGACGCGAATTAATAATTACTTAAGAGTTAATAAGAAGGTTTTATTATTAATTAACGCCTTTTTATTAGCTGAAACCTTTAGTAACCTAGCGAGCTTTATACTTAGTAATCTTTCCTATTAGTCCCTTCTTATATACTAATACCTACTAGGTTTTAACGATCTTCGTCCCTAGCGGTAGCTTATAAAGGGGATTAAACGTCCCTTAGTAGCGATAGTTTTCTATTTTAGCGTTAAGAGCTTCTTACTACTCTATACTATTAATCCCACTCAGTGCCTTATTAACTAATATAGGCAGTAGGGCGGTACTCTTAATAACCTTCGTTAAGCGAGAGCTAAAGCCGTTTTCTTTACTTATAAGGCCTTTTTTATTAATATCTAAATAGTTAATATTTTTCTTCGGATAGGTTAACTTCCTAGTTAGTATAGTACCTAGTATATTAGCAGGTACTTGCGTAGGAGGTGGAGTAGTAGCAGTAGTAGTTACCTTAGTAGGCGCCTTAGTAGACGCCTTAGTAGCTGCCTCCTCTTCTTCCTTATTATCTAAATTATTAGCTAATTGGGTATCTTCTTCCCTGCTGACGTTATCCTAAGTTAAGGCTCCCTCTAAAACTAAGGCTCCCTCTAAGTCTAAGATATAAGACTCTAGTAGCGGGCTTCCTACTATTAGGAAGTCCTATATATAGAAGTCGTCTGCTTCTATATTAGTATCTTTAAAAAATATACTCTCTAGAGTATCTAGTAAAGTCTTCGCCTTTTTATCGAATACTATATAGGGTAATTAGAAAGTCCTCTTATTCTTTATATTCTATAGGCGGTATATTAACTTACCTTCGTATCCTAAAAAGCGATACTTAATAGCCTTATTATCTAGCTTTTTTAGCGACGGTAATACGTTATAGGCGTAATATATATAACCGAATAGCTTAAGGTAAGTAGCCTACGGCTTATAGCTATACTACTTTTTAAATAGGCTTTTCCTATCCTTCTTACTAAGGATTAGATTAATAATATATATAATATAGTATATCGCCTTACCTTAGAAACCTTACTATAGCCCTAAATTATAGAGGACTGCTTTAACTCGCTAGAATAGCGTCCTATTAAGATACTCTATAATTCCGTTTTACGAAGGATTATAGATAATAGTAGGGATTACTTCGATACCCTAGCGCTGGTATAACTCGCCGTAAGTAGCTAAGTATAAGAATTCGTTATCGCTCCTAATATAAGCGACTTTTATCCCCTTAGTATCTAAGTATTTTAATTCCTATTTAAGGTAGTAGTATAGGCCTGCGTAGTCTTATAGGTAGGTAATTCGTACGAAGCCGGTAGCCTCGCACGTTACTATTAGGATATATTTATAGCCTCCTAGTATAATAACGTTACTAGCTATTAATAGGTCTATTAATAACGTCTACCCTTTTATAGTTAATCGAGTAATAGGTATTCTTAATAGTATATAGTAAATCTTACTAGATATATAAGCCTTATATAGTTCCTACGGTTTATCCTTCTAGAGGCGGTTAGCTGCCTTATAGTTAATACTAGTATTCTTAGTAATAGCCTTCGTAGCTTCTATACTAATATATCTAAAATAGCGATACTAAGTAGTCTAGGATATATTATTCTTAGCTAGCTTACTTAATTTAAGGCGATTAATTATTAACGTATTTATATCCTATAAGGTAGTAAGGTAGTAGGTCCTATTATAAAGTTCCCCTTAGAGGATAGTATTACTATCCTTATTTAAGAACTCCTTATAGCTATTACCTCTAGTATAGGTATAACCCTTAATATCTAATTAAGTAGTCGATAGTAAGTTATACCTTATCTTAGGTATATACCTTATATTTAGTAAATTAAATAGCAGTACTTAACTATTAATTACGGTAGGGATTATAACGGTCCCTATACCTTTAACTTCTAGGATACTATTAGTAACGCCGCTAACGTATATATTCTTAATAGTAGTATAGTCTTTAAATTTGGAACAATCCTAATAGGTATATTCCTCGTCGCCGCTATCGATAATAATAGTATATAATCTATTTAATTAGCTTATATTATCTAGTAGTTTTAGAGTAATAGAGAAGACTTTTATATTATATATAGATAGGGTAGAGGCGACTTTATTATTACTATCCTTCTTACTATCTTTATCCTTATCCTTACGTTTCTTCACTTAGTAAGGTTTCTTATTAGGATATTATAAATAGTAATTTTTACCGTATCTATATAGCTTACTATTATACTTATAATTATCTTAATCCTTACTCTTAGATATAGACCCTTATCTTAATCTCTAACCTTTCTTAATATTATTTCCGCTATAGCCGCGTCGTACGCTAGTCTTATTAGTCCTCTCGTTTAGTTAATTAGATTATATATAGTTCTTAAGCTTAGTTATAATAAAGTTAAGATTAACTTCCCTTTTATTTCGAACGTCGTACTAGGATATAGTAAATATATATTATTATAGGTATTATAGAAGCCCTCTTTTATAGTAGGTAACCCTTTACTTATAGTTAATAGAACTCCCTATTTTATCTATCTTCGCTATATATTCTTTAAAAGCTAATAGGTAGGTAGGGACGTCTTTATAGTCTAATAGCTTTAACCTTAAGAGCTTATAGAGGGCTACTTCGAATATTATATCTATATTCTCGCTATATAGCTCTTTTAGTTTCTTCTAGGCTTATCGACCTTCGGTAAAAGTCTTAATCTATATATAGATATATATTTTAATTACTAGGTAGATAGTTACTAGAGCTTTTCTATTAACTAATATATATTTAGCGTAGTTATATCTATCTAGCCTACTAACTATTAGGTCTAGATCTTTAATAACCTCTTTAGTAAAGGTAGGAATAATATAGCTATCTTTAAGGATATCGAATAGATCTACTTAGATTAACTCTAACCTAACTACTACCTCTTATACTAAGTAGTTATCTGCTCTATTAAGCTTCGCTATATTCTAATAGCTAGTTATAGTAGCAGCTTCGCTAATAGCTTTAGATTTAAGTTATATTAAAATCTCTAGTATTAAGCAACCTACGGCTTCTGCGGTAGATATAAGCACTAGACTAGGCTTATAACCTATTAGAATAGGCTTATTCGGTATAATGTTATAGGAACCTCTTATAGGAACCTCTTATAGGTAACGATATAGCTTAATTAACCAGCAGTAGCTATATATTAGACTGCTTAGTATTACATTATATACAGAGGAAATAAAGGAGAATTTCTGCTATATATGAAAATTCTGCCTGTGGGCCACTAGCGGCCGATTATGTCCAAGATCGCTCTAGCGGCTGATCATTGCTAAGACCGCCAAGCCTGCAAGCCATAGAGCGAATATTCAACAAAAGGCTCTGACACCTTAGATAAGCTAATCGCCACTAGTGATACTCGAACATATAATACCGAGTCCGGTCCCCAAGGTATTGATACGAAAGGTACTGAGAAGTGGCAATACGTCTGCCTAGTACCAGGTTGCACAAACTTTAAACCGCACACAACTACTGATCCGAATAAAACCTTAAACCGTAAGAGGTCACCCTGCATTCACTAATCGAAACAGTTTCCACATCTGTGCGTCGAATCCAGCCGGGAAGGAGCTGCAGCCACGTTACGAAGACACCCCAGATCCTCGCCTTCTTGATGAACCTACTCACGACTCCGGTAGCTCTTGGTATTCAATCAAAGTGTTCGACTTGTGCACAACAGAACCCAAGCCGAAGCTCGTGTTATCTCGAAAGGTAATCCTGCGTCTCAACCTACGGGGACCGCGTCATCACAGGGTGTTGAAACTGTGACGTGTCCTCACTGCATCAGCCACTGTGATTGCAAAGAGAAGTATGCATGAACTTAGATCGGAGGGTTTGGTGCTAACATTCGATAGATTAGCCCGACAAATTGCACAGGCCACCTAAAGCTCAAACAAGTGTGATCCGATGCCGTTGCCAAGATACTTGCCACTACGTAGTGCTCGACGTATCCATTAGACTTCTCGAAAGCCATACTCGTCTTTGATGTCCCCTGAACTTGACGTCTTGCAAGATCGAATGGAATGCACTCAAAGAAAATGCTATGCTGGAAGCAATTCTAAGAGTATAACCGCAGATCACAGGCACTAAAGTCCATTACTCCTTGACCTGTGCTTCGTCGTCTCACTTGGGAGAAGCTAACTCTATTGTACAATTAATTCAGTCATAGAACCATTTTAATGAGTATAGATCTTCACTTGAGCTCCTTCAGACTCCGCACCTCTCTTGACTGCCTTTAGGTACCACGAAATCGATCATGCAGCCGACCTTGTCCCTCTTTTCCGGGGTCTGTCTGGCCGCACCAGTCGTTTCAGCCCCATCCAAGGGGTATTGATTGGACTTTCGGGTCCGGTATATATGAAAGCATCGTATAGAAACCCACCAAAAGTACATCCAACGAATGATGCGACGAGAGGGACCCAAAAGTAGTAGTCTCCGGCACTCCAGACCTCGGGACCATATCCCAAGATATAGGACATCAACCGCGGACCCAAGTCTCGAGCTAGGTTTATGGCATAACCAGTCTCAACTCCGAAGCAAGCCCCCAATCCGAAAATCAAAAAGAACAATGCCAACGGAAACATGTGACCCGCTCCAGACTTGCCCATTGCCCCTTGGTTCGATTCGTCCTTGAGTGCGAATATGACAAACATAAGCAATGTCGATGTAATGAACTCAGAGAAGAATTGACTGGCCTTACTCAAGTAAGCTTGTGGGTAGGTACAGAATACTCCAGCTTGATGGAAAGTCAGCAAGTGTGTCTGACCTCTCTGGATTGGTGGTAGACAGGGCGTGAAAGGACAAGTTTTTGGGTTCATACCGGTGGCAGTCTTGGAAGGAGGAACTGTACGTATTCCATAACCTTCGTAGTTGTTGATAGCATTCACGTAATTGGCGTATATCACCCCCGCGGCAACGAAACCACCAAGGAATTGGGCAACCAGATAGATAGGGAATATTTTCCAGGGTAGCCCGCGGTATAGACAGAAGCAGAAGGAGACGGCCGGGTTCAAAAATCCTCCACTGTCACCTGCAACATATATACCTAACATGACACCCAATCCCCAGCTACATTGCCGATTAGCGCGTCCTTGGACTTGATCATGAGTGGGGACACCTACCCCCAAGATATGGACTGATAATTCCCATATCCGCTTCCTCCTGGAGCTGAGGTGGATATCGTGCCGGCATTGCCAGCAGCGTTACTACTGAGCAGAACCTGGGCGACCGAACCGTCTCCGAACATGACCATTATGAATACCCCAAAGAACTCGGCAAAAGGCTCTCGTAGGACAAGCCTTATGCGGCTCCATAGCAACTCGTGATGCTCGAGATCCTCATGTTCGTCGTCAATGGGGGCATCTGGGTGGAGACCAAGGTATGTTCTGACGGAAGAAAGAGTCTGGCCCCGACTGCTAAGCTTCGCTTGCTGTGTAGGCTTTGCATTGCTTTCTTTCAAGCTGCTCTTCTCTATAACTTCCGTTGGGGCGTTGGCCAGCTGCCAGTCATGAATTCCCGAGCTTACTGGTTGCGTTGCCATCTCACTGCTTCGGATTGGCAATTCGCACACAGCCGCCACGGAGGTCCTGAGGGAGGCCAAAGTGAGCAGAGATACTCATCCTGGCCCATCATTAGCTATCTGCACATTCACGATAGCAGCAGAGCCGTAAGCTTAACGTAATAGGTGGCATTGGCATAAGCGGGGACGCAGGAGCTGTGCGGGGATTCTACTATGCAGAAAGAATTCGCGCACCCAAGAGTCCAAACACCTCGGCATTTGCTAATTCGGACAGGACTCCAATCACTAACCATTCAGAATCGTGCACGACCGGTTGGGCCATGTCCGAACAACGAAATACTAATATCTCAAACCTTTGGGGCGCTGCGAATAATCTCTATAGCTGATATGACATTGCCGCTCACTATCAGAGCGTTGAAATCAATCCATTACCGAGGAGTTATACAAACAGGAGGCTCGAGCTGACTGCTGGTAGTGTATATGGACAGATCTTGTTGACAGAGTAGTCCCGTCATTGTCTGAGGGGTTACGAACCGGATTGGCATGATGAAGTGACGGCTGTTTCGTCTCCAACCAACAGCCGAAGGATGAGATCTTAACCCGGCTCTACCATTTACCGGTAGATTGAGTGATCATGGAGTCAGTCCGACTAGTGTTTTATAGGACTATACGGCTAGCTGGCATAGAATAAGGCACTTAGGAGTGGCCACTTTCCGGGTAAAAAGGTCCTTTCTGTACCAGGGTCGAAGGCCCAAGAGTTAGGGGCCTTCATGGTGACAGCACTTGCATGCATGAGAAGAGCTGAGCAGAATAGCTGAGCATGCCAGACGATGTTTGACTGCGGGCTAGCCATTCTTCTCATGGGCCAGAACTTTACTGAGCATGCAGTCCATACCCAGCTGCGAGTGGAGTATAAAAGAACACTGGATTGTATCCTCTAAAGGCTTGGGAAGTCGAATGTGTATATGTACAAGTCTAATGGGCCGGAGCTGCTTCCTCTTCCTCGTCGTCTTCGAACCAATCTTCCTCCACAGCTGTAGCCTCTTCTCCACCTGATTGACCCTCAACTTCGGGCTGCTGTTGCTCGTACGCCTTCAGATCACTCGCAATGTCGCCTTCTTCAGGAGATTTGGGCGCTTTCGGTGGAGAGAACTTTTGTACATGGCCTTCTGCGTCCGATAGCTTCACCGAGGGTGTTTTATAGGCCTTGATTTCTTTGATGTACAAATCCTGGACGATGTCGGCTTCAGTACGGAGTCAGTCTATCGATCGCTATAGAAGTACGCATTGATTACAGACCTCGCAAAGCTGCTGTGGGAGCAAGATATGTCCGGCGCTGGAGAACAGCTTGTTGCCCGGCTACGCGGGTCACTGCCAGGCGCTTCAAGATGTTAGTATAGCTCATGAAAGCTTTGGCATACCTCAATTGAACCAACCGAAGCCCTAAGTGATTGCAACATCTTGAGTATTTTGTCGTTTGTCGCTGGAGTCGGGAACGTTAGTAGTTGAGAGGTCAGTGAAAGCAGGCGTGAAGAGGCTCAAGCTAAGCGCCTCGTAAGGCGGACACTAGTCCGCCCTGAGTCATCTCACACTTCACAAGCATTTCACCACCATCTTGTCCCAGCCACCTCCATCCATTCTCTTCCATCCTCCACAACACTGCTTCTGTCTGGTCGATACTTAACCAAGACGATCTGAAGTTGCCGGTCAACTCTTTTGTCACACGGTTGCGTGTCTTTGTGTTTTCGACTATCTGTGAGAATCTCACGGAATCCTTCGTTGGCGGTCGGAAATCAGCCAAGTTAGAACAGTCCTTCTTTTCACTTCTACCCTCACCGTTTCCACACAGTCGCCAAACTGTATTCTCCACTCTTTATCCGTGTGTGCGCCAACAAACATAATCTCAATAAATCCTCCAAAGGGGTCAAGAAGCGAACGAAGCAGCGGTTTGAGCAGAGGGTGTTAGCCGCTAAAATGGCTACAATGGCCGCCACACCCCAAGAGCAATGGAAAGAAAACTTGAATCTGCACCTAATATGTCGTGATTGCAAGGAAGACCCACCGAATTTGGTTGAAGAGTTCTCCAGCGGTGACATGGTGTGTGGGACCTGTGGGCTAGTCCTTGGAGATAGGATTGTCGACACCCGCTCCGAATGGCGAACATTCTCGAACGATGATCAAGGCAGCGACGACCCTTCTCGTGTTGGAGACGGCCCAAATCCGCTTCTGAACGGCGCCCAGCTACAAACTACCATTGCGTTCAGTGACAGTGCGAATGGTCGGAGCCGCGATCTACACCGTGCCCAGAACAAATCCACCCACGACAAGTCTACCAAGACTTTGCTCGCTGCATACAAGGAACTCGGTAACTTCTGTGACGGACTACACCTTCCAACTATCGTCTCGAATACTACAAAGCTGCTATTCAAGAAGGTCCATGATGCCAACGCCTTCCGGGGCAAATCGCAAGAAACCGTCATCGCTGGGTGCATTTTCATCGCATGCCGTCAGCACAAAGTGCCTCGAACCTTTCGCGAAATCTTCGCCTTGACCAAAGTCTCCAAGGCCGAGATAGGAAGGATATTCAAACAACTAGAGAAGTTTTTTGCTGCAGAGAACCTGGCCGCGAAGACAAAGGTGGAGAAATCAGGTGGTAAGTCTATTTTGGTAGACAGGCTCGTTCTGTTCTGCCTTGCTAATATGTCTGTGATAAGGACAAATGGTCCAGGAAGGCGAATACAATACTACTCAGTCGACTGATCCCACCATGCTTTGCGAACGCTACTGTTCTCAGTTGGGTCTCAAGTTTGCTTTCATTAACCTCTCGAAAGAGATCGCTGTCAAGACAGACAAGGTCGGCTCTCTTGCGGGTCGATCGCCACTGTCCATCGCCGCAGCGTGCATCTACATGGCATCACATCTTCTAGGCGAGCCCAAGACTCCCAAAGAGATCTCTAACGTGGCCGGGGTCAGTGATGGCACCATACGTAATGCTTACAAGCTCATCTACCCGAAGCGTGAGGACCTCATTGATCCCAAGTGGCTTGAGAACGGCAAGGGCGATCTCAAAGCACTACCTACCACTTAGGCCGGCGAACCCACTGAAGAGGGTGATAGAGAGATCATCCCGATTGTCTCCCACACCTCGAAGTGTTACACTCTTCATTATCACGGAAGATAACTCCAAATAAGAAGGAAATGCATATTTGATGGACGGTCGTGCCTATTCTATGTCACTACATTCTTGCGAAGATATTGGTGGCCTTCGGTGGCCTAATGCTCACGGTCACACATGGATGGATTCGTTATACTGCATGCGAGCGAAGGTGTTGGTGGTTGCTAGTGGTCCAATGCTTGCGAATGATCACGGATGGCATTCGCCTGGTCACAAGACCATTCACGTACTCATGACAAAAGGTGTACTCTAAATACCAGAAAAGGACAGAAAATAATGAAGATCGTCATTGCTTAGATGGCTACTGTCTTTACATGGCCTGTTCCGCGGGGGAAAGAGCTACACCAATTGACATCTCCTTCCACCCACTAGGGACCACCAGTACTTCTATCTCATATAAAAATATCTAAAGTAAACTTATTTTATCAGATACAACCGCGCATCCTAAGCTCATCAAGTCAAATCACTTCCACCAACATGGCCACTAGAAGACAATTGTTGCCATCATTGCAATACACCCCTCCTGAAGCCATCAATCAAAGTACAACAAATGGCGATGTAAGACTCTTCGTCTACTAAATATATAACATCACAACTAAACTTAAACTAAATACAAATACGTTCGTCAATGTGATGAGCGCCTTGATGAACGCGCAGCATGGGACATCGCATGCAATGTGATTGGAGATGGCAGAGTAGTCTTGAGGTTCAAGAGAGATAAGTGGACCGAATTACTAGGTAAATGGGGAGACATCATCTATGAGGAAATAGAATCCCAAAAGTACGTGCATGTGAATTAGAATTCCAATCACGCTAATAGTTACTCTAATAGTCTTGTTATATAGACAGACACGATTTAGCCATATCTCAAAAAACTTCAATCATTACTTTTTATCGTGGCTGCATATTCCACCGTGCTCGATCTCAGTAAGAGGAATGAACTCAAGTACACCAAAAGGTTTCGGCATTGCCTTCCTCATCTACACAAGTATCTTCGAAATCCGCCACGTCATTACATCTACCCCTCAAACACAGACCGGCAAAACCAGAGTAGAAAACGGCTTCCTTTTCACCAGGACATAGATTAAGAGAATAATAATATTATTATCATTATTAATTTGCCAGCATAAAGTATCTACGCATGACTCGGATTACAGCTTTTAAGCCTTGGTACAACTTCTTGCCGTTTCGTCATCCCATCGAGTCTGTGTGACCATCAATGCAGGCTATACGAGTGGCAACAGAGGCAACAGAGGCAACAACATATGAGTCGCAGCTGATTCGTGGCTCGACTCAGAAATAGAATTCTCCTGGAGCATGCCTCGGCCGCATTCTTGTAGCTTCGGAGGCACCGGAGTAATATTTCGCTTCCAAAACTACCTATACTGTTGGTCTCACGCATGAGAGGAAGGAAACCTGTCACGTTCGACTTGGCATTATTCCTTGGACATTTCTCGGCTGCTGGCTCCCGCAGGCTACGCCTCGTGCTTGAAAAGCCTTTTGAAAAGCGTAAATTTCAGGTTTCAGGTTTCAGTCTTCAATGTGCGACAATAATACTAGGCACCAGTGTACATCCGAAAAAGCATGCATTTGTTGGCGCTTGCTGATCATGAGTCAGCACTTGCCCATGAACAGCATTCGCCCACGCACAATGTGACGAATCAACGTGGCTTTCTCTCACCCCGAGTGCAGCCTAGAGTTAGAACTCCGTCTCCAACCGCCAGCCCGCATATCTATGCAGCCTAAGTTCACCATGGATCCCCTACTGTAACATCCTTCTACACAGTCAGTCGGCGGCACGGAAAGAATACATGCCGTATTCATACCTCAGACGTTGTAGGTGATTCGAATAGTACTGCGATTTCCATCTTCTTTCTCGCTACCCCAACTTGACTTCCATCGTTTCTCCTCTGCTCGCGCCTCGATGAATGCTTTGCGGCAATTCTCGGGTAATGCGGCCACTACATCTTCTGCCACGTGCGTCAACTCTCCAGGCCCAACATCAACGACGTCTTCGTCTGGGCCTGGATATCCCAGTATGGACGTAGACGGAGTGTTATAGTAGGTATCTGTGATCATGAAGTTACGTGTGAAGACTGTAGGGATTTCTGGGAATATGGTGTCGTGGGCTTGATCCTGGCTAGGATCTTGTATTGAAGTGCCATTACTGAAGTCTCCGCTGGCCTCATCCGCAGTGATTCGGAGAGCTTGTGACTTTTGCGGTGGCGATGGAACATGCTCCCAACGAGCATGAGTGGGCTGCATGATCTTTGGATATTGCATGACATTGGTATGGACATTGTACACACCAGTGAGATTTTGTCGTCGATTGTTAGCAAGTGAGGAGTTGTAGCGGCTAGAAATGTCAGTGAGCGATTGGTGAGCGAAGTTCTATGACTCTTACCTAGCCTCTCGAGCGTGCTCGAACATCCAATTGGCGCCAGTAACAACGACCCTGCGCTTTTTGCCATCCATAGCTTTCCCGTTAACAACCGGGACACTTGGTGCACCTGTATGATACACCGCGCTCGCTCCATGCCAGGCCACGTATTTGTTCCTGTCGTACTCCTCCCCTCCGCCAGGTACTCTATCTTCCGGATTGGCCAGTTCGCCCTCAACATCTCCATTGGCTCGTGCAGCCTGCACCTGATAGTCATCGATAATCTTCTTTCCCCCAATAACAATGCGCGCCCCAAATTCGCGAAAGACTGAACGAGCAGTGACCACACCAATAGCGCGTCCCTTGTATGAGTGGGGGATAAGGTTGCGTTCGATCAAGTCCTTCTTTGCCTCCTCAGCAAGGATGATCTTGTGGAGTAGTTTGTGTTTCTGGAAGAATAAGTAGCTGTCACGAAAGCCAATGCATCTTGCCGGCTCCGTTGATAGCATATACAACCGATCACCTTTGCCTTCGATGTTGAATGTCCTGACGCGGTATTCCCGGCCGCCCTGCAGATATCCATTCTCATCGACTTTTTTCTCGCCTTCTTCATCTGGCGGTAATTGTATCTCATCGTTCTTGACGTCGGCCATATTGCCATCCTTGTCTAGCGGCACTTGAGTGACATGCGAAGGCCCTCCCCGGGGCTTGCCCCACCTCCCTCCACCAAAACCACGTCCACGCCAGCCTCCCCTCTTCCTAGGGGTACCCGCTTCTGACCCCGTATCTCGCGATTCTGGCTCGTCTGCCATATCCCTACGGGTCAACCCTCGTCGGGGAGGTCGTCCAGCTCGACGTTTTCGGAGTGTTGAAAAGCGTCCAGGAGCGGGCGTTGAAGGATGAGAGCCCGCTTCTGACTCGGCTGCGGGTGTGCCTTGATCATCTTCCTCATCCTGATCCACCTCATTTCCGGCTTCATCTTCACTGCCGTCTTGCTGAGGACTTACAGGATCGGACTGTTGGCCGTCCACCATCTCTTCGTCCGAGCCATCGGAATTTTGAGGAATTGGGAGTTCTTCTTGATTTTATCAGCCATCAGTTCTCACATTGGTCCTACACTTGTGGGCCGTAGATGCAGGGAGATCATCATACTCTTAGCTGCAGCTGCAGTTTGTGCACGAGATCTCCTAACCATAGCTGCTATTTTAATTGTCGGCTCGTTTCTCTATGGCAGCAAAGTAATCTCAGCAAGGTGAGCTCGATAGAGTAACGCGTCTTGAGCAGCTCCGGCCCGATATTTGGCCGGTGTTCTCCGCCGTTCTGTCCTGATAGGTAGTTCTACTAGCGGAGCTGCAGGGATCGCACCAGTGTTCACAAAGCAGCTCCTCGTCTGGCCTACGGGTCTCTAAGGTTGAAAATCCATTCATGTCTCATGTTCTACTACTGTATCACCTTGTACATATCGTTTCACGGTATGGAGGTTTGAGTAGGTGCTGAGACAAAGAGTCCTGATCCTTAATCCTCAATCCTCTTTCCCTCAGCCTACCAAGCCTCTGCTCCACTTGCATTACTACCCATTCCTGCTCACTTCCCGTGTCCTTTCCGCCGCCATCGGCTAACTGAATGAATGGCAGAGAATGGAGGTTCTAAGTAGATCTCATTAGTTCTACCCCGCGGCGGGATGATGTAGGAAGTTTACAGGCTAGCTTCCAGCAGGAGGGTGGTCCGGGTGGTAAAGCTCGTACAGAGGATAAGAGGAAGTCCATGGCGCCATTAATGGGGATTGTTACTTTCCGTTGAGAGGCGGGAGAGGCAAGCCCCTAGATGATGTAACGGAATCTTGTGTCAGTAGTAGCCCCTGCTCAAAGGCCAGAAGCGCCTTCGCTTTGCTGTATGCATGACTACATTGCATTATCATTGCACGCATATCGAACCCACTGCTGTGCCTTCATTGGGAAAGTGCACGCCGCTTCAGGACTGTCTCTCGGGTAAGCCGAGGCCCTGGATCTTTGACAGAGGACGTTCTAGGACCCCCACCGCCCCGCAATCTATCTTCTACTTCCGACGTGAATACCAACGACATCTCAAGCTGACACTGACATCGAAGCTGAAGCTTGGCTTCAACCCATCAATATGACCAATATGACGGCCCAGCACGACGGCATCAACCCTCACCTGGCATCCGAGTACCTCAGGCAAGCTCTTCTGAATCCTCATAGGTAAGCATCTGTACCCGTCTCTCATCCGCGTTTGCCCGTCCATTACCTCTTCCTACACGGCATGTATGCCACGTTTGTACATGTGTGCTTCGGCCAGTGACTTCAACGCACTATGTCTATGTCTCGCATTCTACTGCCGCAGACCAATTGAGCGACTTTGAACATTCCACGCAATCTACCATTGGCATAGCCACATGGACGCTTTTTGGGTTTAGCTGCAGATCAGCCCTAGCTCTCCAATACCCGGGTCCCTAATAAAGTCACACTGAAGCGAGAGATATCCCAACCACTCTGCGCTCGTCTTGGTACTCTCCCCACTCTGCCCTATGTGTATCTCTCTGATTCGAGACTTTGAGCTGCGAATTTTGTCAAGTACCCCCACCTACAACGTTGACGCAGCCTTCAACATATCATGCTCGCTTGTCCAAAGCCTCGTTTAGCCGTTACATGCTTCCACAGAGCATGATTTGTCATGACGAGCTGTTGCTGATAAGCTATGGATCTTTCTAGTCCGAGAGTGGCGTCGGACGACGACACTCATGACCAGATAGGCTCTATCAGTACGACGCCGTCTGGTGTCGCCACCCCTCGTCCCGATCCTTCAGACAAACGTATGCCCGGCATACTGCACACCTATTTTGGACAGGTTCGTGGAAGAATTTTCACAAGCCCCAGCGATCAAGACACCTCCCCTGCTGTTCACCCTACACCCGTCATGGAAAACGCAAACCCTACATCAAAGCTTGCTCCTGAGACCGCGAGGGGCGCTTTGCCTACAGCTCCCGCCACCCCAGTCGAGGAGGATAGTGTGACGCTTCAACCCCCATTGCCGCAAGGGGAGACTCTTAGGCAAGGTGCTAGGCTTGATCGTATCGCAGTTCCTCCGTATCCCACGCCACCAGCATCATCGCCTTCGTCTTCCATACGCAAAGCGAGTGAAGCTGGCAGCGATGGGAGTACCCAAACGCCCGAGGCCGATGCGTCCAGTACCAGTGCCAGTCATTCTAATTTGACTCGACAAGCATCTGGAAATAGCATCATACCTTTACGCACACGCCGACAGACTGCTGGCATGAATCCCTTGTCAAATATAACTACAAGCTCCTCTGTTCATGCTACCCATCTGTCGAACCCTACTTCATCAGACCGATCAACAAGCCCTAATACACCGACTGCGGACACTTCTGCAACTTCTGCGCTTTCTTCTTTGACTTCAAATCTTGAGTCCACAAGGCTAATAGATGGCGTGGCTTTGCCACGTAAAAAGAACACCCCTCCACTTACTCCACGAGCGCTATCCAACGATGGTTCCGACACAGCCAACCAAGGCTCACAAACGCCCGAACAAGGGAATGAGAGACTTGGATTACGGGGAGCAAACAGTTCGTCAACACCTCGTTCAACCCTACCTATCAGTCCCCCAAAAGGCAAACTTTTCGTGACCATCTCACACGCTCGCGGTCTGCGACCGTGTTATATTCCCTATGCTGTCTGTGCTTTCGAATGGATCGAATCTATCTCTAAGCCACGAGATCTGGATACCAACATGGGGCTAAAAGGCGGAGAGCAATCTATGGGTGGCGTACCTATTCAACGATCTGGCAGCGACATGGGCAGGTCAATAGCAGTTCCAATGAAAAGCAGGCAAAGCAGCACTACAAGCCTGAGCGACCAAAAGGATTTCAAGAACGGCAGGCAGGTTACCGATCCAAGATGGGATCATGTGGCAGTTTTGTAAGTTTCATGCTTAAAGGCTTTGCTAGGTTCGGTCTTGCTGACCGGTTACAGTGACGTCCTTGGGAGGAGCTCAGAAGTTAGCGTGTATATCTACGATAGCGGAAACCAAGAAGCGTTCTTGGGTCACGTCAAAGTAACACCCGACGTTTTCCAAGAAACTCGAAGAATTGAGGGATGGTATAAACTACAACCACGAAACCCTGATGATGACCAAGTTTCTGGCGAGATCCACCTTGATTTCAGCTTTCAAAAGACGGACAAGAAGCATTATGGTCCTGAAGACTTCAAGATTTTGAAATTGATTGGCAAAGGTTCGTCTCGTACGTTTCGTGCAACGTTTCTGGTCTAAACACCATTGGCAGGTACCTTCGGTCAGGTTTACCAAGTACGGAAGAAAGACACTCAACGTATCTATGCAATGAAGGTGCTCTCAAAGAAGGTCATTGTACAGAAGAAGGAGGTAGCCCATACCCTCGGAGAGCGGAACATACTTGTCCGCACTGCAACTGCCAACTCCCCATTCATCGTTGGCCTCAAATTTTCGTTTCAGACCCCGACAGACTTATACCTCGTTACGGGCTTCATGTCTGGCGGCGAACTCTTCTGGCATCTTCAAAAGGAGGGCAGATTTGATGAGAGTCGTGCTAAATTTTATATCGCCGAACTTATCCTCGCTCTACAACATCTACATCAGTACGACATTGTATATCGAGACTTGAAGCCCGAAAATATACTGCTTGACGCAAATGGTCACATAGCGCTCTGCGATTTCGGCTTGTCAAAGGCCAACCTTACCAAAGACCAAACCACTAATACCTTCTGCGGAACCACCGAATATCTAGCTCCAGAGGTTTTGCTGGATGAAGCCGGATATACGACAATGGTGGATTTCTGGTCACTTGGTGTCCTGGTTTTTGAGATGTGTTGTGGCTGGAGTCCATTCTATGCCGAAGATACACAGCAGATGTACAAAAACATCGCCTTTGGAAAGGTGCGCTTCCCAAAAGATGCACTAAGTCTTGATGGAAGGAACTTTGTCAAAGGTCTGCTTAATCGCAATCCAAAACATCGGCTAGGCGCGAAGAGAGATGCCGAGGAGCTCAAAGAGCATGTTTTCTTTGCTGACACCAATTGGGATGACATGATGAACAAGAGAGTCGTACCGCCCTTTAAGCCGAAATTGAAGAACGTCCTCGACACTTCGAACTTCGACCCCGAATTCACCAACGCTCTGGAAAACTCTGCGTCACTCAACGAACGTGCTATAGCACTGGCTGGTGGTGCTATGCCAGCATCGACGCCTTTGTCGCCCGGCATGCAAGCAAACTTTCAAGGCTTCACTTTTGTGGATGAGAGCAATTTAGAGGAGCAGTTCAAGGGGCAAGACCTTGAGACAATGGATGAAGATATGGAAGAGGAGGAAGACGGTTGGGGCCCGTCGTCTGAACGAAAAGAGAACCAGCCCGGGGATCGCATGAGTGGAATCATCAAGACCAGTTCTAATGACGACCATGTCTTCAATAACGGCCATTTCGACATGTGACGACTTCAGCACCATTGACATTATCTACCATTGCATTTGGGATCATGAGCGGATGGATTTGATGTCCAGTCTCTTGGCTAAAGAGGCTTGCTTATGAGTTCACGTTTTCTTTCACTCGGCTTGTTTCTATCGGTGGTCATCTGCATGTGCGTTTCCTACGAGCGTGGCGAGAAACTCGTTTCTTCCTTGCATGGATATGGCGTTGCAAGCAGCATGGGGTACGGGAATTGCCTTTCAGGGCTATGCTAGCTATTTGCTGTTGCTATGAGGAGCTACTGGGATATGCACGCACTTGTATATATCATGAGTCGAGACTGGACAGACTCCTCAGGAGGGGCCTAATGAACCTTGCATTACTTTAGCAAGTGCTTATAAAAGTTCTATAGTCCTTTTTCAACATGATTCATATACAAAACATTACCGTTTGTGAAGCGTGCATTCTGCATCAAAACCTGGCTGTGGGAGTTGAGAAAGCCTTTCATTCCTGGTCATTCTTGAAGAAAAGATTTATATTGTAAGTATGTATGATTTAAGAGGGTATATATCGCCAGTGGCTCTTTATACACGAAACCTCAAATGATCACTCTCCAAAACCACCACTAAAAGAACTTCGCCAACTCAACAGGCCGATATCTCGGCCTCTCAGCATGCTGCCACCACTTATTCCCACCCGAATGATTAGCATTCCAACCCCCCTTACAAAAATTCTTCCCCCCAACCTCCTCCCTTGCACCAACCACATCCTCGAAATCGACCAACGCTTTATCGCTCCCGGGAACATCAGGTTCCAAGCTATACGTGATTTTCGAACCGATGGTGCCAATAAAGCCCTGGAAGTCAAAGATTTCGTGCGCGGTCCCGTTTTCTTCGACGATGACTCTGAATTGCACTGTCGTCCACGCCTGCTCGATGCGCTCTTGTGCAGCGCCACGAGCGGCTCGGAGGCTATTGGGCGGTAAGTCATTTAGGAAGCGGCTGGACCAGTCTGATGGGAGTTCGCATTGTGCGCGGGGTTTGCAGAGGGCTTGGAGGGTGCCGTCGTGATCGCATGGGGCTCTTAGGGTGCGGAGACGAGGGAATCCCTTGGCGCGGATGGAGGCTGCGAGGTTTGGATTTGCGGTGCCGGGGACGGGGATCTCCCAGTGGAGGTATTCGAGTTGGTTGCTGGCTATTATGGGGTGGATTACTATTTCGCCTTCGGCTACTTCGGGGGAGGTGTCTTGGACGAGGGTGAAGCGTTTGAGGTTTTTGAGATGTAGGAGGAGGTTGGATATTGCCGATATGTAGGTTATGTCTACGTTGACGAGGGCGAGACTGCGGAGGGAGAAGGCGTTGCGGGTGCGGGAGTATTCGGAGAGGCCCCAGAAGGTGACGCCTTCGAGATCTCGAAGGCGTAGGGACTCGAGGGCGGGGAGGTGCTGGAGGGTGAAGTCGTCGAAGTCGTCCATGTCGAAGGAGGAAATGCAGAGGTGTTTGAGGGAGGGGAGGCGGTGGAGTATGCCTGGGCCGCGAAGCTTGCGCGGGTCTTGAGACTGGGAGGCGGTTTTTGTATTGACGAAGATGTCTTTCTCAAGGATACCTTCGTTCGGTGAGTGGAGTATTAGTGTAGTTAGCGAGGACCAGGCATTGTGATAGTTGACGAAAGAGGCCTTCTGTTCGGGATCCATGAGACCTGGCGCCAATTGCCTGTGTGATCGTTGGGTAATTGCTGCATTCTCTCCAATCAGCCATAGGTGCTCTTTCAATTTCCTTCTTGTTGACAAGGCGTGCGTTAACCGATCGAATTCATGGCCGTAGATGGCATAGAATCCGACAAGTCTTTCCAGATTGGGACATGCCATGACTATAGCTGCTACGATGTTGATCATGTCTCTCCCTATAGAGTCGCCATTTGGTTGAAGTCGAGGGGCTTTGAGCTCGCGGACATACTGTGCCAGAAAGATCCGTTCTCGCAAGGTCCGCCTCAGCAGCTTTAGTCGTACCCCAGTCTTCATCTTATACTTCTTGATGTTCTCCTTTGAGTCGTGTCCCACGATATGGATGCGATCATACCTGCGTTCACATCAGGAATTTCTCTCCTGTGACACATTGGACTGGCGTGCACCACTCACAATCGCTTGACAACAGCCTTGTCCCAGCCTCTGCTGGTCAATGAAAGGGAGCAGAGATCGCGCATGTAGCATGTTTGGCAGCTTTGGGACCTCGGGTCCTCATGAAACGCTTTCAGCTGTTGTAAGATGCATTCATAGATCTCTGGAGGCCAGTTCTGGAAGATCGCTCGTGAGGGCGCCTCCGATCGTGCCGTCATTTGACTCGAATATGTTGAATTCTGAGAGCCTAGGGAGCCCCAACTTGTAGGTGTACTCGAGACGGTACGGTTGGTACCGAAAGAGGTCGGACTTGAGGTCGTACTTGCATATGAGGGGGAAGTGGAAGGCCGTGGAGATTGTTGTCCATAGTTCGTACCATTCATGGTGTTAGCTGGAACGGAGCTTTTCGATAGGGCGAGCGGCAATCGTTGTGCTCTGAAGGCCCCGATGGTAGGGTCCCATATCTGGCCGAGCCTGTCGCACTATCAGTCAAAGAACGTTTCAATTGCACTAGGACTTGACGGACTTGCTCGGAGTTTCGCCAGGTTCGAGGCAGTCCTTCATTCTCGAGTCCATTGCTGTTAGCTTCAAGTGGCTGAAAATACATAGGAGCGCTTCCACGTAAACACGAAATCTTCAAGGTGTAATGTGACATATATAAAAGTCAATCATAGGGCAAGATATATACAAGACAGAAGGAAAGGCAATAACGAGCGAGTGGGGCACGTTTGATGGAAGCGGCACAAGTCGAGTTGCTGATTTTCGTTTCCGTTGCCTGCGCCACATGTGCACCGCCACACGCGGGAGCGCTAAGGTTGACAGCGCCGTCGATCCTGTCGATCCTGACAAGCTTGGATTGTCACCGCAGATGTCCTGAATTGCACTTGACCTCCCTGTCCTCCATCATTTGCATGGCCCAGAGCAGGAGATCAGCAAGGCTAGAAGAGATCGTTCGGAAACTGCTCCTTACTAACCGATCTGCCGCTGCCACATGTCAGGGTTACGTCCTCAAGGACATGCCAAGTTTGAGAGCATGCCTTGCGCCTGGGATTAGTTACCAGCGGACGAAAAGCCAGACGATGGTGCAAGATTTCTTGGATTGAATGTTGTGTACACATTGATCGCAAAAAACTACCAAGCGTTGAATCTTGTTATGGACCTATCATCCGCCTCAATATTAGCACTTCATGTTTCGTCACGAAAAATGTCTTAACCCCAGACGCTCCATCCCCAGATGAGTCTAATGAATCCACCAACTCCTGAACTTTTGCCCCCTCCCACCCGCCTTTCGAGTTTGTCCAAAATACTCGTTTGATACCGGCGGAATGCATGTAAGAAATGCAACGGTAGCAAGGCCGGGACTGAGTCGCCATCGGCTTCTTTGGCGGAGGCTGCTGACCTTGATGAACTTCCTTTTCTACTACAGGGTTGCAGAATCGCAGCTCGTCATGGAGTGACTCTGGCATTGATGATGATGATGAAGTGTCGGTGTCATCTACAGGCTCCAGTGATCCATTCGGCTTGGGGGGTTCATCTCCATGCAAAAGTTGATCATCACTAGTCTCTTTCCAACAAAGTCGAGCTACATAAAGATCAGAGCCCCTCAAACGTGAATCTTTAGTGCGCTCCCTCAATTTCTGTGAGCTGGCTGCCGTAAGGCCTTGGGGCAGCAGAAGGGTCGGTGACGACTTGAGATGACTCCTAGCAGGCTCAGGAATGCTCGGTGACTACGACGTCGTTTGATTAGCCAATGGTATATACCGGAAACAAAACTTAGGTACCTTGTATCTTAGTGCCCTGTGCTTGGCAGTACTCTGCGGTACGGGATCCAGTCGTCGGTGTTGTGTTCGGTCTACGGTGGCATGGTTATCGTCCTTATCAAGGCATTCATTCCTCTTAAATGGCTGCTGTTCTTGTTGTGTAGTTTCTTGGGTGTCGAGGTGGTGGACCCGATGATGATGCTGATACTGATGATGATGAATCCTCTGATACTTCTTGCAGTCTAATATAGTTCTGTTCACTTTGGGATGCTGCGTGTTTTCGTTCTCCATGTTGTTCCCCTCCTTGTTGTTGCAGTCCTGATTCTGCTCCTTGACGGCATTGAGATGCATACGCTTCAAATTGCGACCCTTGAACCTGAGCCTCGCCGCCGCGTTGCATGCTGGTGGCCTGCTTTGCGGCCTGGATCTTAGCGGCGATGATCTCACCGCAGACGGTGTCGACATAGTCTTTGAGGTTTTGTAGTTGTAGCTGTCGTTTCCCTCGACCGGGTAATTTACATAACCCAGATTTTTGCATCAACTTTGAACTGCGAGCAGAGCCGTAAGAAGCCGTGTTAGAAGATAGAGAGAGCGCAGACTGTATAGCCATCATCTCACTATGCATGGAAAGGGGAGTATTCGCCAAACAGCCTCCACCACCAAGGTCACTGTGCTCCATAGTTTCTCCTTTCAACATAAGAGAAAATTCGCCCGGACTGAACTGCTTGGACTTGGACTTGGACTTGGACTTGGACTTGGAATTTCTCCTCTGCTTGAGGGCCAAGATCGCCGGGCTGCTCGAGGCATCAGCTGCAAGTTTGCCAGTCTTCAGAATGCCGCCGCCATTGAAACCGGGGCGATAGTCGTTGAAACCCTGGCCGATTACTTTGCCACCACGCACTATGATACAACCATGGCGATAGTGAAGGGTCGACTTAGAGGCTTGCTCCAAACAGAGAGACAAGTAAGAATCAGTACGCGGAGACATTTCGATATTGGTTGTTCTGTTGGTATGGAATTTGGTTCGAGTGGACAGAGAGATTTCGGTTGAAAGAAAACTTGTCAGGAGCGAAGACAAATTTTAGTTTCGAGTGTTGGTACGATGACTTATTCTGATTGTGGGTGGGGAAGGGACGGCTCCTATTCTCTAGAAGTGATTCACATGGTGTTACTGGCAATACGGCTAGTCAGTGCGTATTGTAACTTTACCCTGAGCAGCGATCACTTCGACAATTCAAAATTCAACTCTATTGTCTTTCATGGTGCAATTACGCCTCCAATATGAGTTGTTAGGCTGTTGCCAATACACATCTCCACCTTCTGACTATCTCGTCCCAACACGCCTGCCGCCACATCGCTATCATCATGCCCGCTCCAACAGACATAATAGCAGCACATGCTGCTACGCGCCAGCCTCCTACCCTCCCCAGCGAGCTCCTCCAGATTGCCGAAACCCACTGGCTCTTCACGGAAGACGAACTGAAGCGGACGCCCTCGATACTCGATGGCCTCCCGCCAGAGAAGGAGCGCGAATACCGCAGCAAAGGCGTGAACTTCATCCTCCAAGTCGGCATAATGCTCAAGCTGCCTCAGATAACCCTCGCAACCGCTTCTGTATTTCTTCACCGATTCTACATGCGCCATCCAATGCAAGGGACGCCCGGCAGGTCGGGCTTTCACCACTATGAAGTTGGGGCTACAAGTCTATTCTTGGCTACTAAGGTTGAGGAGAATTGTCGCAAGATGAAAGAATTGGTGATCGCATGTGTAAGAGTTGCGCAGAAAGACCCGCAGAAGGTGGTTGATGAGCAAGACAAAGAGTACTGGCGGTGGAGAGACGTGATACTTTACAACGAAGATGTGATGCTCGAAGCCATCTGCTTCGACTTGAGCCTGGAACCGCCTTACAAAACCCTCTTCGACCTCCTACTATTCTTCGGAGAAGAACACAACAAGCGGCTGCGAAACGCTGCATGGGCTTTTGTAAACGACAGCTGCCTAACCACGCTATGCCTACTCTTCCCCAGCCGAACAATCGCTACAAGCGCACTCTACATGTCAGCAAAACACTGCAATGTCTCTTTCCCAGACGACGAGCACGGAAGGCCTTGGTGGGAAGTGATCGGGGTGAAGATCAGCGATATAAGGAGAGCGTGCAATTACATGGCAGATATCTACGAAGGTGTGCCTTCCAAAGCGGGCGGGGAGAGTGGTATGTACGAGCACTCATCCGAGACAGCAGATGATTCGGACGACAAGACGAGAGCTACTGGGCCTCTGAAAGAAGACGGTCGAAGTCCTGCTACAGCAAATGGCCTAATGATCTCTCCCACTGGTAGCCAAGTGACAGAGGGGAGGGGCTCGAAGAGAGGGCATGTAGATGGAGCGAGAATGGGGCAGGAATTGTCAACGAATGGCACTGATCATGAGGCGAATGGGGAGGAGAGTCCTAGGAAGAGGCAGAGGCTCGGCAGTGATGCTGCTGAGGCTAATGGTGTTCTCATACAATCTGAGCAAGTGGTTGATACTCTAGATGCTCTACCATCGGACCAGGTACGGGTGGCAGCTGAGCAGAACGGTACGGCGGTGCCAGCGGAAGGTTTGACGGACGGAGGAGGTCTTGTTAGTCCCAAGTTGGAGGATGATGTGGAGGATGATGTGGAGGAGGGCGAAGTGGAAGCTTGACTTCGATAGTCTTAGGTAACATTCTTGGGAGTTATGAGGATTTGCTTATTTGGGTTGTTTTTCTGAGATACCCCAGACCGTGAGCGGGTCCCAGCTCGGCGAGGGTAGAGAAAAGCTCGGCGTGGGTAGAACGACTAGCTTCGGCAACACCTCGGTGTGGGTAGAGATTTAAGGTTTTACATATTACGCATATGCTGAGCATACCCCAACCATAATACTATTAGAAAGTCGAATGGGCGAGTCAGCTCTTACATATATTACGTATATGCTGAGCATATACCTTAACTATAATACTGTTAGAAAGTCGATTGGGTAAGTATAGAGTACAGTAATTAGACCACTGATTAAATTTAAGGTATAATAGCTAGGGTATACGCTCGGCATATACGTAACATACATAAGAGCTGACTCGCCCATTCGACTTTCTGATAGTATTATAGTTGGGGTATACTCAGCATATGCGTAACCATATGCTGAAATAAGTGATGCTCAGCATATGCACCCGGCTTATTCCGGGTAGAACTTTTTTTTTTCTACCTCGGTTGAACTTTCTACCCACGCTGAGCTTTTCTCTACCCTCGCCGAGCTGTAAGCCCGACAGTGAGCAAGGGTGATAGCGTAAAAATGTCGGCGATAGTTTCTCCGCGACACAGATTATTAGTTAATGATGATCATAATTAATAATGAATGGCTAAATGCGCACTTTTATTCCCGTGGAAATGCTTAGGGGCTAGGTAAGTTAGGTACTGTAAAGCCGCCTCTCCGCAAAGCCGACCGCCGACTTTCCCCCTCGAGACATTTCTCCATGCACTACTACTAGTAAGTTACCACAAACCAAAGCGTCATCTTTTTCCCTTTTCCATTTTCCTTTTTCCTTCTTCCCTCACCTCCCTTAACATACCACATCATCATCTTCTCTTACTAACTGCCCTCTCCTCTCCTTCCCCTTCATATTCAATCGCCAAATCTCCCCCAACAAATCCCAAAGTGGGTACACCGACATCCACCCATGGAGGGTCCTGCCTAATTGCACTCATTTAAAAAGCTCGAATCAGCTCCGGCCAACCCAAAACAACCGAGCACCACGGCAATAAATCTTTCTCCTGTCCTCCATAATACACGACTCTGCAATCTACTGAACCTCTTCATTGCAGTCTCGGGCGTTGGATTTGGTACTCATTCTTGGAAGGGTGAAGAGATCAGACGACGTCCAGCATCGTCGGATTTATTCCCAGAGGGTCATCGACAACCTGAAGCATCAAAGAATTGTCGGGTTTCAGCAGGTGTTATACCCTCTACATCTGGCCGTCTTGATATCCTCTGCCTCACACCATCGCGCGGCTTCTTTCCTCAAACGACCACGCGCCCATGGCTTTGAAAGCATAGGATCTTCACGATACCCTTCTCCATACCACATCTCACCACCTTCTCAGCCATCGACACATTAACTTGTAGCTCCTTGGTCACCATCAACACCAACCTGCGAATAACAAATCGACATTACTTCACGTGTCCGCGTCGCCAAGCACGCAGCAAGCCACCTTTCATATCCTTTTTACAACATCTTCCAGTATTAGCGATCCTGTACTTTCAGCGTAACGACCCTTCTTACAACACGATCATCAACAACGACCACCAGCCCCCACCTCCTGAATCCTCGAAAACACAAACAGCCCATGGTATCAGACAATCGGCTTGGAGTCTAGAGCCACGTTCTTACCACGCCGCGCCGAGCATCTGCTGGGCGGCAGGCTTGGCCAAGCGGAGGTAAGCAGGATCGGAGTCGTAGGCACACGCTCGCCGATACTCACACCTTCACAACCCTGCTCGCGGCTTCGCTTTCCGTCCGTCATCCCACGATGCCTTCCTTCTACTCCAGTACTCTCCCTTCACAGATGCCATTGACGCCTCCCGACTACTATGACTCCTTTACTAGTAGTGATCGTGGGTTCAGCCAGCTTCCTGCCCTACGTTTGGGAGGCCACAATACTCAGACATCCACTTATGAGAATGGAAGACCGGAAGGACGCGATTTCTTGCCGCAGTACTCGCAGTACAACCTTGGTCCGCCTCAACGACCTGCTTACAATCAAGACAATGCTCGCCACGCACCCATAAGTCATCCTTCATCATCCCAAAGCTCTGCAGATCCGTACGGCATGGCAAGCGCTCCCCTACTGCCTCCAATAAGAATTCCAGATCGTTCTTTGGACGACTACCAACAGCAAGTGCGACAAAAGCGTGCTCCCACTGTGACCCAGCCTAAGGAAGAGAAGCCTATGGGTGGCGTTGCGGCCCACCTGGATTACGAGATGGAAGAAATGGTCGACTTCGTGTCTCAGACGGCACAGGGAATGTATGACATCTATGCTTCCAAAATCTGTCTTGCAGATATTGATATGACTCGAAGTGTCGTCAACTCGAAGGCGTCTGTGCATCCGGAGTTTCGCAAATATGTTTCTCAGGTCCTGTCCTCGACTCGTTTGCCTAGCTCTACTATCCTGCTTGGACTCTACTACCTTGCCCAGCGGATGACTCTACTATCAGCCAGAGGAATCTTCAATTATGGCACAGGCCAAGTTTACCGCATGCTCACAATTGCACTCCTGCTTGGCTCTAAATTCCTAGACGACAACACTTTCCAAAATCGGTCTTGGTCAGAGGTCAGCAACATTCCTGTCGGCGAAATCAATACCCTCGAGGTTGAATGGCTTGTGGCCATCGACTGGAACATGCACATCGATCTCAAGGATCCAGAAGGATTCCAACGCTGGCAAAGGCAATGGAAGGCATCTCAAGCCAGTATACGTGATCAGTCCCTAGTGCAGTCGCTCAAACAGACCCATCTCACCAGTGCTAATGTGCAGAGACAACGATCTGTACACCAACGTTTATCGCCAACCAATCGCCTGATGCCTCTGTACACTGGAGCCTCCATGGATACTGCTTTCAAGAGCCGTTCGAACTCGCAATGGACCACGCCTCGCTATGATCCATGGCAAGAAGCAAGCGCTCGCTCGGAGCATTCGCCTCCATCGGCGCCCGAGACCGGACCTAACACTCCTGAGTGGTATGGTTCCCACAGCGGGTTCGCATTTGGCCAGGCGCCGCAGCAAGTGTACCCAGCTATGAAGATGCCTCCTCCACTACAAGTGCTAGGTTCCAACGCTCCACAATCTGGGTTTGCTACACCATACAGCCAGCAGTATCCTACTTACGGCCACGGCAGCACTTGCGGCTGCGCTTACTGTATGCCATATCATGATCGTTATCTTATGGCGGGCTATGGAGCTCAGTCCGTCGCCGGCTAGCATTGTCTTACAGCGCCATCACGGGCCACTCACAAAACTCCATCAACACGGGTGGAAATCATTCGCTTCTTGACTGTCTTCGACCTCTTACTGGCGCCATTAGAGTTATCGATTCATACATCTTTGTTTCTCGATCGTACCTGTCATCTTCGCGGACGCCAACCGGCGCATCCTCTTTAACGTGGCGGAGGACCCGAAATACTCCGCAGAAGAGATGGCTTCCAGCTCGCTCGCTGGCTTGATCAATTTAGAACACATAATTTCAATACACCAAAAGAAAAACGGTTCCACGTTCCTTCTTCAGGGAACTCTTTAACGGCCTCATATTCTTGTTCATATCACTCGGAGTTCCCTTCGCAGGATCACGATTATTTTCACGTTCTAGCCGGCGCTTTAATAGATTTCTTTCGGCGTTAACACATTCCGGGATTTTTACACAGACTACACGGCGTGTTCTTGGCGGTTGGCTTTCTTCCCTTTTTTTCCGACGAGCAGGATTCTCAAATGAAGATTACTCCATGACTTTACTCGCATGCATTGGCTACACTCGCTGGATTTTACAGCTCGCTTCACGACGATGGGTAACAGGCAAAACATGGGCTTTACATCGGATCAAAACCTTTATTCTTCTACGGCATGAGCATTCGTTAGCGCCGGAGTGAGCTCAGGCTTACAACATGATACCCTCTCTTTTTCTCGGCTACTTGGCATATTGTGGCTACCAAAATTGTACTTAGGGCTTCTTGGGTGGTGGGAAAAGTCTATGGTTCGAAGAATAAGGCAAAATTAGGGGGCAGGGGGGGGTTTTATTGGGAGGGGCAGCCAGACCAACAGACAGACAGACTACTTGTCACGAGCTTTAAAATGAAAGAAAGATTTGTGCTGTCCCATGTATTTTCCAGTGCATGCTTGATGAAAATGTAAACTTCGGAGTGGACCGTGAACTTCAGAGTGTGAGAGCACTAGATTAAGAATATCTCTCAAAGCCTGGCCCAGTCCTATCGGGCAGTCGTGAGGCCTTCGGCTTCTATGCTAGTGGACTTGTATTAGATTCCGAGCAGTGTGATTGCCCTTCTCCCTGATGTTGTACACGTTTCGCTCGCTATGCTATGGACAAATATCTCTATTTTCTCTACCTTCCTCCTTGCAGATGCATTGGCCATGCTGCCCTTATGCGTAGAAGTTGACCGTATCCTATAAATTGTGTCAGCTGAAAAACACCATGTGAGTGCGACGGATGTCGCTTACCTTCTTCTTCGCCTGCACCTCCGCAATAGCATCCACATAATGCTCATGTCCAATCTTCACCATCCCCTTCCTCAACGCAATCATACCAGCCTCCACACACACAGCCTTCAACTGCGCTCCTCCGAATTCATCCGTACTTCTTGCTAATTCGGGCCAATTGACTGCGTCATCTACTGTCATCTTCCTGCTATGGATCTTCAGGATCTGTGCGCGTGCTTCTTCATTCGGTAATGGGAATTCGATCTTGCGATCTAGTCTTCCTGATCTTAGCAAGGCGGGATCAAGGACGTCAACGCGGTTGGTAGCCGCCAGGACTTTGACTCGGTCGTCGGAGGCGAAGCCGTCGAGTTGGTTGAGAAGTTCCAGCATTGTTCGCTGAACTTCTCTGTCTCCGCTCTTCTCGCTGTCAAAACGCTTGGTGCCAACGGCATCAAGTTCGTCTATGAAGATGATAGAGGGCGCTTTCTCTTTGGCGAGAGCGAAACAGTCTCGGACGAGCTTGGCGCCGTCACCGATGAACATTTGGACTAGCTGTGGGCCGGCAAGCTTGAGGAAGGTGGCGTCTGTTTGGGCGGCGCAGGCTCGGGCGAGGAGGGTCTTGCCGGTGCCGGGTGGGCCGTACATGAGTGCTCCTGTTGTAGAGTCGTTAGCATTTGGGTCATGGCAAAGGCAATGGGTCGAATATATCTACCTTTTGGCGCCTTGATACCAATCTTCTTGAAGCGCTCAGCCTCCTTCATAGGCCAAACTACAGCTTCTACAAGCTCCTCTATCTGCTTGTCCAAGCCTCCCACGTCTGTGTACTTCTCTGTAGGCTTCTCGTCCACTTCCATGGCTTTGACTCTGCTGTCGTATTCGGCTGGTAATGTGTCGAGGACTAGATATGAATCTTTGTTGACGCCAATAAGGTCGCCGGGCTTGAGAGCGGTATGGTCGACGAGACCGATGAGAGGAAGGAAGATGGTTTGGCGGGTAGAGGTTTTGATGACTGCAGATTTGCCGACGCGTGTTGCGTCGAGATCGATATTGGCTCCTTCTTCTGCTGCTTCTTTCTCGACGTCAAGGTCTAATAGCTCTACGACGTTACCGACTAGGTATGGAAGTTGTCTGTAGTTACACGTCAAGTTCAAAGATTCCTCGGCGACTTGTAGATGGTGAGAACCTACCTATTATTCTCAATTTTCTCCAAATTATCCTTTATCTTCTCCTTCATCGCAGCTTGCTCATGTGTCAAGCGTTGATACTCGCTCTTCATTATCCTCATATCATTCTCCAGCAACCGCCGCCTCGTCACGATGTCTCTTGTACTTGAATGTAAGATCTCTGGATCAAATACGTCCTCCTCTTTCTCTTCCTCTTCCTCTTTCTTATCGCCATCGGCATCCTTCATCTCGGCATCACCGTTCTGATCTGGCTTTTTGCCATCGTTGTCACCTTCATCCTTCTTCTTCTCCTCTTCCTTGCCTTCTCTCTCCATGTCATCGAGATCTTCGAGAGTAGACATGGTGGCGGTCAAGAAGGTTAAAAGATGTAATAGCTGAGGTCAATGAGACTTCAGGGGGTAGGGTGAATATTGATCAGACTTTGGCTGTTGTGGAGTGAATGGGGGTTATAGATATTGAAGAGCTTACGGACCTTCCGTCGGCCTAGCTAACGTGTTGTTTTATCAATCCAGGGCATTTAGTATACTCGCCTCGTCAGATACACTGATTGGTAGGGTGCAGTGGCGAGGAAGGTGCGGCCCTAATTAGTATTAGTTCATAGCTTAAGTAGCCGGAACTGCCTACCTGCTAGAATCCATCCTTCTTCTACCTCACTGAGCTACTACTTAAATCTGGCGACTACGGTGCGATACTTTAAGTCTTAAAGATTAATCGTTATACTATAGTTACTTTATAATCGTATAGACCGTCTTTTATCTTATTACTCTTATACCTATTTAAAGTACTCGCAGTAGCTTACGCCTATTAGTAGTTTTTTTTTATTTACTTAACTACCTTAATTTTTACTTACTTAGTCCCTACTAATTATAATATATTAATTCTATTACTATAAACCTTAAACTAGCTTTACTAAACCTCTATTAAGAACTAATTACTTATTACTAACTTTTAAATCCTAATCTATAGAGGCTACTATCGCTATTAAGTTTAATATTACCTATCTCTAACTATTCCTCTCTAGAGTACCCTATCCTAACCCCTTCTATACCTGCTATAATAGCCTATAAGTAGAATAGACCTACCTTTACGTTCTACGGAACCTTCTTTAGTAAAGGCCTATTAGTATATTAATAGCTTATAAAATTCGACTATAAAATAGCTAGATATAAGAATAATAATAGCTCTATACCTCCTAAGATATACCTTAAGTTACTAGATATACTACTCGTTAAAGACGCTAAGGACTAAGTAGAGAGCTACCTAAATACTATTAAACTTCTAAAAGAGGAAGCTCCGACCTAATATACCGTCGAAAACCTTAAATCCTTACTATATAAGAGGTTTCTACCTAAGGTAGTAGAAGTTACCCTAGTACTATTTAATATTAAGTTAGTAGAGCTCTAATAACGCCTAGATAAGCTACTATCGTCGTACTATAAACGAGTTATAAACCTTATATAGCGTATAGGAGCTAAAGACCGTACTATAAGCAGCCCTCGTCTCTTACTTATAGAGTCTATAATATTAGATACTATCCTAAAAGCTTTTATTAAGGGTATTACCGACTCTACTATTCGTAGGGAAGCAGCTTAAGGAGTAGCTTTATATAATAGGTCGTTAAGGAATATCTATAATACTACTAAAGAGACTTAACGTACTAATATTAAAGTCTAGAAACTTCTTAATAAAGAACTTAAGGTAGATAAGCTAGTTATAAACTCTATCCTATATATACGCCAAGGGTCCGCCGGCTCACGTGATATAATATAATTAGGGGGTAGGATCTTAGCGAATATATATCTATCCTAGATTCCCCGATATTCTAAGTTCCTTAAGAATTAGTTCCTACTACTACGGGGGTAATAAATATACCTTTACTCCTACAGCTACTCTACGTCTCTTATACTACTACCGCCGGTGCTAAGCCGGCGTGCTAGTCCTTCACACTAGTATTCTATAAAGTATTAGTAGAAAAGAATATATTAAGGTATAAGATTAATATACTTTTTACCTTATACTATACTACGAAAGTAGCTATCTAATTAAATAGTACCTCCCTATTCTAGTAGTCTCCGGATATTATATAGTTTAATAAACGTCTCCTATAGCTAGAGAGATCTATATAGTTTAATAAACTCCCTCTAGAAAGATTTAAGACTATTATAGGACTATATATAGGTACTACGGCTAGGTAGGATTTACCCCGCTTCCCTTACTAGGGTAACCTAAACTATAATAAGAATTTTAGGCGGTAGCTAGGGCCTAAGTAGCTAGAACTACTAGACCGTACTACGTCTAAAAACCTATAGATTAATAGTACGATAGTATAGTCCTTCTTAAAAGATAGCTAGCTTTATATTAGATATAGAGTAATAGGCTATAGTACTAGGTTATATAAAACCGTCCTACTTCTATTATAGGAAAGAGTATACCTTAGAATAATTATATTTAGGGATAACCTATAGGTTAACTTTACCTCTATAGGATATAGCTAATTTAATAGGAACCTATACCTATATACGCCTCTCCCTATAACGTAAGGGTTATTAAGTACGGCGAGCTTATATACTTTCCGTATACCTTCGAGCCCGTCTATTAACTTATTTATAGTACTAAGAGCTAACTCTATACGTATTAATACTATAGGACTGGAATCCTAGTACTAGCTAAAGGCTAAATCTACTAAAGTAAACTACGGCGAGATATTAGGACTAAATAAATATCCCTATATTAAAGATCCCGAGCTAGTACCCTAGTAAGGATAGTAATAATTATAGGAGCCGTTTAAGTTTTAGTCTAGTAAAGATAATCGTCTAAAGAAGAAAGGCTAGAAGAAATTAGAAAAGAAAACTAAGCTATAGCTATTAATTAGAATCTTTCTTATAATAATAGAATATCGCGACTTTCGGAGTAGTTCCGCGCTTGTAGCTAATCCTAATATCTCTTTAGAGCTATATTTCCTTTCTTAGCTAGCGCCTTCCTAGCGCCTTTAACTACTAAAAGTTAAATATACTATATACTTCTTCGCAGTAATACCTCGCGCTATATATATTATATAATATCGAGATAATTTTATAAGTTTTAGAACTAAGTATACGCTTGCTTACGTATTAAGAATTTTTAGAATCGGCCTATTTTCATAATAGTTATAAGTAAAAGAAGCGTTCTCGCTATATTTTATAGGTAGCGAGAGCTTAGTTATAAATATTAAGTATTAACCTTAGCGCCCCTTCTTAAAAAAAAACTTAGGTAACTTATATATATTTAGCGCTATTACCTCTTATCCCTATTTAATAGCTTTAGGGATATAAGGTATCTTTAGTCTTTATAATAGTATTTATAATTAGCGTACTATTACGCGTTAGTAGCGCTAGATACCTACTTTTATAATATATATTAATAATATCCCTACCTTATATCTAAACCGTCTAAAGCGTTAGAATTCGTCTACGGCCCTTATAGATATTATAGAGAACGTAATTAACTAAGGGATAACTAATTAGGGAAGAAAGAAATATTCTAAGAATACTATAAGAGCTAGGGAGTTTACTATAAGTTAGTAGGTAGAAATATAAAATATATAAAGGAGGTAGATTATTTAACTATAGTAGTAGAACGCCTATCTATAGCCTTACCCTACCTAATTAGGTATTTAATAAGTTATCTAAGTAGTTATACCGCCTTATAATCTAGAGGATTTAAACCTACCTAAGTACTAAGATTCTTCTTTTAAAGAGGAAGTACCCCTACTAAAACTATAATATAACCTCCGCTAGTAATAGAGATACGCCTAGTAGGTATAGGAGAATAGCGAGGAATATATACTACGTTAGTAGTATCGCCGTTAACCGTATTAGCGCTATAATACTATAGATAAGGGTAGTAGAACCTTACCTAATATATATCTATATACTCAGCTACCGTAAGTATATATTAATCTCCTAGAGTATGTTATATTACCGTAGTTCTTTAATCTAACTAATAAATATCCTTATTACTACGCCTTCTCTTTTAAGGGTAAGCGTCTTTCTACTAAATAGTAGTAGTATTATTAGAATAGTATAATTAATATCTAAGTATCTAACTTACCTAACTTCGAATTCCTTAAATAACTACCTAAAGGTAACCCTAAGCGTTGAGTTCTCGCGTTAAATAAGCTATTTTATAAGGTAGAATATATATTAGATAGTTAGGACTATATCCTAGACCCTTATTAGCTAGGGTAGTATAAGATAAAACGGACTACCTATAGTACTACGTTTATTAAGAGAGCCTTAAACTATAATAACCTACTTTCTTTTACTAGTAAGGGCGTAGATAAGATAGATTATTAGGTTAAGTAGACTATATATAAGATCTAAGGGGGGATATATTACGCTATTAGTCTACTTTTACCTAAAGAAGGTATTACTAAGAAATATACTTAGTACTACTTTATTAATAATAGTTAAGATTAAGTAGACACCTATATAATATATACTAGGTAGGTTAAAAGATCTATTAATACGGATATAGTACTTCTTCTTTAGCGACTTCTTTAAGATATTAACCCCTATATATAAAGCTTTAAGACTTACTAGGAACGCTTATTAGATAATAAGATAAAATACCCTCTATAAACTATAAACGTCCGTATTATATAATATAACCCTAGGCGTGCTAATTATAGTATATATAATTACCCTATATCTAGTAAGGTAGCCTATATTATAATTACTCCTCCTAACAGCGCGAAGGGACGTATTGTATAAGATATTCGTATTAAAGTTAAAGGTAGGGGCCTTATAAGGGTCCCTAAATAGTACTTATCTTATATACCCCTACGGTATATCCTACTATTCCCTTATAGGGAATAGAGCTAGTATAATAGTCTACTACTATAGGGATATAATAGGCTCCTAAAAGGATATCTCCTCGCTACCTATAGGTTAAATATAAGGTAGGGAACTATTTAGTACTATAGTATATATTAGGACCCCGACTAGCCTAAGTATAGCGATAAGGAGGAAGAGCTAGAAAGAGATAAAGCTATACTAAGAGGTTATAGAGGGTCTATATAGGTTACTAGGAGTTAGATCTATCGCTATTAGCTATAGGTAAGCCTAATTTATATCTTTTAAATATCTACCCTTATATTAGTAAGATTATCTTTTCTAGTACTTACTATCTTTATATAGGATATTATAATCTTCTATTATTTTTCTTCTAAAAAGCGCCGCCCCCCTCCTCTACTATCTTAGTAATACCCCTATAAGTACTAGATATATAGCGCTTTATTATAGTAGCTATAGATATCGCCGTCGATAGTTATAGAAGATATATATTAGCTGATATAAGTAAGCTAGATATAGAAAAGAATTTCGTTCTAAATATAATTTTTATAGAACTATTAATATATTACTTAAAACGGTATTAAAATAATCGATAGCTAAAGAGTTTATATTATATTTTCTATATTTTTAAGTTTTTAAAATAAGATTTCTCTGCGGGGTAGACCTTATAAGATTTAATATTTTAAAGAATTCTTCTACTAATACTATAATAGTACTATAATAGTAGATTCTCTTAATTACTCTATTCTAAGAGTCTCCTTAGCTACTTCGTTACTAACGCTTATACTACTATTAAATAGAATAACCTGAATTAGTATATTAAGTATTAGTATAAAATTCGGGTACTTAGCTATAAAGGCTTAATTAATTAACTATACTGTAATCTAAATCTAAGGCTTAGCGATCTTAGTAGTAAGGTTACTATTCTATTATCTAATATAGCTAGTAGCCCTAAAGCTATAAAGGTAGATATAGAGGACGCTTTAATAGTAGTATAGTATTAAGGTAATCCTACCTTCTTTATAACTTTTATATATAACCCGAATTAGGCTAACGTCCGCCGTTCTATTCGACTTAGTTTATCGACGACGGAGGTTTATAATATATAGGTATAAGTTTTTAATATAAAGCTTTAGGAGCTTCTTAAAGATCTTTTTAAGAGATATATCTTAAGCGTCTATATTAGTTATTACTATATAGTTAAATTTTAAAAGCGAGGTCTACCGTACGCCTATATCCTTCTTATTATTCGTAAGGAGGATAAAATTAGATATATCTCTTAGATTAATAACGCCGTCTAGGCCGTTATTCCTAATAAGACGAAGGACCTAGTACTTTATAAGTTAGTAACTACTTATATAATCTATCGCTGTTACTTAGCCTCTAATATCTACTAGGATAAAGAGAAGAACTAGTGCTCTAAGTTCTTCCCTAAGGATATTTATAATAAGTTATTATTCGATCCTAAGGGAATATACCCGTATTATCGACGCCCGTATATAGAGCCTACTTCGGAGGGCTATACTAACTAATAGGTTATTCCTTATAACCCCTAGCTTCTAAAGAAGTACTATACTTATCTAAATATTAAGATCTGCGCCTCTATTAAGTCTATATTTTAGTTATTTAAGTATATCTATAAAGGTCTAGACTAGGTAAATATTTCGATTACTTAATTAATAATAGTACCTTAGGGGAACCCTATACTGTTAGGGTAGTAACGGCTAAAGCCTCTATTAGTTAATAAGGTTACTAAATTCTTTAAAAGTTATTAGATAGAAAGCTCCGAAGCTTGCTGGAAGATCTTTAGGTTTAGTATAGGTAGGATTAAGCTTTATATTAAACGGCTGTAGATTTATTTACCTAAGGAGTAGTAGATTAGCGTTAATCTAGATAGGGAGACTACTAAGACTATTCTTAATAAGGACTTATTATATAAGATATAGTTAACAGAGTTCTTTAAGATAAATCGTCTTATAAAGGAAGCCTTAGAGAATAATTAGCCTCTACTATTTAGGAGAAGGAATAGGTAACTATATCTTTTAGATACGAACCCCCTTAATTACCTATATAACGAATTTTCTATATATTTTATATAGGATAAGAGGAAACGGATATAGTATATTTATAAAAAGGGGGAGGTAATTAAATATATATATATAATTAGTCCTAAGTAGGGTAATTTATACTATTACTAACTCCTTCTTACCTACTATTAGGGGGTAATATTATTTAATAATCTACAGACTATTAATAGCGAGCTTCTAATATATAAAGTTACCTATGTTCGACTTAGATTAGTAGAGAATAATAAGTACTACGTTAAGGTATTAGAGGAAGTAAAGATTCTTTACTTACTAATAGTACTATAAGGTCTTTTTATAACTATTCTATTAGAACTATACCTAAAGGACCCTTTAGCACTTTAGGAGAAATTTAAAGTAAGGTATATATCTATTTTTATTACTATAGTTATTATTTTTCTATCTAAGTTAGACTATATTCTATATCTAAGTTAGATTATATTTAACTAAATCGAATTATATTCTCTATCTAAGTCGGACTATATATTCTAACTATTAAAATAGTATATTAGACAACTATACCTATATATTAAATAAGTATTTCGCCTACTATATAGATATCCTCTAGGGCTATAAGGACGAACGTATACGAAACCTAGTATTTTAAGTTAAGTAATATACTCTATATTTAATTTTAGGCTAGTTAGACTACTAGTCTACTACTAAAAGTAGCCTTAACCTAAAGCTATTTAACCTTCCGCTAGTTATTATTCTATTCGATCTTCTATATAAATCGCGAATCTAGAACCGTCTACTCCGCGAGGAGATATCTTATAATATTATACTAGAAGATATAGAAGTTAAATAGTAGAAGTTTAATACTAACTAACGCCTAGTAGCCGAAAAGATTATAGCTATAGTAGATAAGAATAAGAATAATAAATTTAGTATAGGCGTACTATTCTTTTTAAATAGCACTAGCGGTACTAGGAAGACTATAGTCTAGAATACTATTTTAAAGAAGCTTTATTTTTAGAAGTATATTACTTTAGCTATAGCCTCTTTAGGTATTACTATAACCCTATTAGATAATAGATATACTACCTATTCGTAATTTAAGATCCTATTAGACGCTAAGAGTATATCTAGTTATAGTATTTAGAAAGGGACTAATCTTATAGAGTTAATTAAGCGGGCTTATATTATCTTTTAGGATAAAGTACCTATATAAAGTCGTTTTACTATTAAATACGTTAACCGTTCTTTATAGGATATTTGCGGTAATAATAGGACTTACTTTAGTAGTAAGGTTGTTTACTTTTATAGCGATTTCTATTAGACCTTACTAGTAGTCCTAAGGGGGACTGCAGGCGTTATTATTAATACCTATATCTAGAAGGCGGCGTTCTAGGATAAGGTAACTATTCTTCAGCTTACTACTAATATACGTCTAAGTAATAAAGATCTTACTGAAGAAGGTAGGCAGCGAATAGCAGAATTTACCGAAGCTCTCCTATATATTAGTAATAGTAAAGGTAATATAGTCGACCTAATTACTAAGGATAAGAAGTCTCCTTAGAAATATAGACACCTACTAGGGAATACTATAGATATACTAATTAATAAAATTTACCCCGCTATTAGCAGAGATCTTCTAGACCAGCGCTATCTAACTAAACGAGCAATTCTAGCTATTATAAATAAGGATATTTAGAGAGTTAATAACTATATTCTTAACCGTATACGGGGTAACTACTATAAATACTAGAGTTTTAATTAAGCGGTAAACCCTAAGGAAAACGAGATATTCCCTAACGAGTACTAGAATAAATTCTATAAGCCCTTACTGCTACTATATAAGCTATAGTTAAAGGTAGGGACGCTAGTAATATTAATAAGGAACCTTAATATACTCTATCTCTATAATAGGACCCGTATTCTACTTACTAAATATAGGAGATATATCCTTAAGGGTAATATTATAGGTAGGAGTTTCGACAGTAGCGAGGTGGTCTTATATAAGATCCCTTTATAGCCTAAGGATAGTAATAAGTATATCCCTACCCTATTTACCCGTAAGTAGTTCCCTATACGCCCTGCCTTCGTAATAACTATTAATAAGTCGTAGGGCTAGTTAATAAAGTATATAGGACTTAACCTACGGTCCCGTCTAGCGTTTACCTATAGATAATTCTATATTAGTAACTCGCGCGTTACTATAGAGTCGAACCTATATATAATTAGTCCGGATTCGGATAAGTATATTAGGTATAAGCTTATAAATAACCTAGTCTATAAGTAGGTACTACTATAGGTCTAGTACTTATAGGACGGTTATAGCTAGTAGGAGTTACTTAGAACGGCGCTAAGCCTCTTTAGAATTATATATTAAACTCGTAAGGTGCGGTAATCGACTCTTTAGTATAATTCGGGGTTAGATTTTACTTAGTATAGAGGTCTAAGATAGCTATTACTTAGAATTAGAAGCCCGCTTAGACTATAAATAGAGAACTTTCTAAATCTACTTAGTAAATTTTCTAAATCGAGTATAAAATAAGCGAGATATAGCCGGTTTTCAAATTATTAATCTTCTATAAAGATTACGGGCACTAACTTGTATTTAATAAAATAATTAGTAAGTATAACTATTACGATCCTAATCTAGGGGTCTTTAATACCTTACTAGTCCTTTGTTACTTACTAATATTTATATACCTTAGCCTAGATTCGGCCTAGGTCTGGCTTAGATTTAGCTTAGGTTTAGCCTAAGTCTAACGCTAGCCCCTTTTAGCTTTAGCGTAGCGCTTAACTAGCGCTAGGGGTATTTAGGCCTATAAGCTCCTAAGCTCTTACTTCTTTTCTTCTTTATTCTATTTTCTAGATACTAAGCGTAGCCTATTAGCTAAATCCTAATATAAGGTAGTTTTCTTTAAAGCTGCCTTCTCCTACGATTACCTTTAGGCGAGCTGTAATATAAAATAGGACTAATACCCCCTCCGCTATAAAGCGTTATATCTTACCCGTTCTTCTAGACTAAGGCTAAGCTTAGCGAGCTGCCTATTAATAAAGAGTACTACCTACTTAATAAGTAGGTGCCTACTAATTAAATAATTAGTATATCCTAGAGAAAGCTAGATCCCTATTTTTTTTAAAACCCCCGACTACTTTCGCGTTAACACCTATACTCGAAAAACTCTAATAATACGCGTACTACTATACTCGTATACTACCTCGTAAGAGTATACGCTAAAGCGTACCCCCTAACCGGCTAGGATTCCTATCTACCTTAAGGAGTTAATCCCTAGTACCTATACCTTCCTCTTCTAACCCCGACGATCCTTGTTACGGCTCGCCTAGAGGTGATCGTAGGAGAAGGTAGCTTTGAAGAAAACCACCTTATATTAGGATTTAGCTAATAGGCTACGCTTAGTATCTAAAAAATAGGATAAAGAAGAAAAGAAGTAAGAGCTTAGGAGCTTATAGGCCTAAATACCCCTAGCGCTAGTTAAGCGCTACGCTAAAGCTAAAAGGGGCTAGCGTTAGACCTAGGCTAAACCTAGGCTGAATCTAAGCTAGACTTAGGCTGAATCTAGGCTAAGGTATATAAATACTAGTAAGTAACAAAGGACTAGTAAGGTATTAAAGACCCCTAGATTAGGATCGTAATAATCCTCTACTATTAATTAAGAATTCTAAACTAGAAGCCTTAGAGGACTTAAGCTTAGAAGATATCTTTAGGGATATTAAGGATAATCCCCCTACCGAAAATACCGTTACTATTCCCCTATTAAGTAATAGGATAGCTAACTAAATACCTACCTTTACCCTAGCTTAGTAAGCTATTATTACTACTATTATTATAATAGCTTTAGTAGAATTCTAATTTAAGTAGGCTACCTCTACTCTAAACCTACCTTCTAATAACTAGCGTTAATAAAGGTCTCTTATTACTAACCTCTAGCTATTAGTAGACTACTACCTCCTAAGGCCTATACTTAGCGGGATAGCTATCGAACTATTAAAAATTAAATACCCTTAATCCTACTTCAGTAACTATATAGGGGAAGTCGAATATAATATATAGAAAATAGATATAAAGATCTTTATAGAGGAATACCCTATAAACTTTTAAGATAGGGCTAAGTAAGTCTCTATATACTATAAGTATATTATAGGAGAGGCGAAAACCCTAATCCTTTAATATATAGACCTAACTTATATATCTCCTATATATAACGCTACTAATATTCTAAATATACTAAATTAGCGTTTCTTTAACTATAACTACGTCTAGTCTACTTATAGTATATACTATAAGCTTAAGATAGGATCTATAAACTATAATAATTTTCGGGTTAAGTTTACCTACTTAGCGACTACTAGAAAGATTAGTACTAAGCGTTAGTTTAAGGATCTATATAAGAAAATCTCTCCCGCCTTAAAGAGAAGCGTTTATATAGAAAAGTATAAGATAGCTAAGGATTATAATACCTTAGATAAGTACCTCGCTATCTTAGATCGAGAAATATAAAATATTAGGTCTAAGGAGATAGCTTATAGGCCTTAGATAGGAATAAATACTAACCCCTATAATATCTTAAAGATAAGGAGCTAGTAAGTCCCCTTACCCCCTCTAACCCCTTATATAAATCGCTAAGTTACCTTTAGAGGTATAACTACCTTTCCTTATCTACTATCTCCTATACTAGTAGTACTAGCTTCCCCTAAGATACCCGCTAACTCGCTATATAATAACTACGGTAAAATTAGCTACTAGGCGAATAACTACCCCTAGAAGCGCAGCTAATAGGCGTTAAAAAAGAAGATCTTTAAGATTAAGGTTAGTAAGGAAATAGAGTCTAACGAGCTATTAGAAAACTCTTAGGCTATAATAAAGTCTCTAGCTATAGTAAGAGCCCTAATTTATAAAAGGACTTATAATTTAACTTTTAAGCCCTTATTAGAGGCTGCTAGTTCTTAGTTAATATAAAGCTAGGATGGCCAGCGATGGAGACACACCTGTACGCGGTGCTGGCTACGAACCTGAATACCTATTCAGAGCCGAGATGTCTCCCCTAATGCATTGCAGGTTGAACGATGTTGAGACGTCGCGTGGTTGC